>LGSM01000335.1:0-36625 GCA_001314345.1 Phytophthora multivora
ACACGAGGTAGTTTTTAGGGCCACGAATGCTTTTGGATGGATAATCGGCTATGATTGCTTTAGTGCAGCGAACTCTTTGTGGATGGATAAGCGCCTACGATTACTCCAGTGCAGCGCTATAATAGTGCAGATTGACTTGTGCATTTCGTTGGCATTCGAGCATTTGCCTCCTCCAACTCAAGCGAAACTTCAAGCACCAACAATGGCCAAGTTCGTCTTCCTCGCTGCTCTTCTCCTCGCCATCGGAATGACCTACGCAGAGGACGTCACCACCGACGAGCTGCCTCCCTTTGAACCAGCCGAAGGCAGTGGCTTGGTGGTGAACGCGACGCTGGAAGAACGCTGCTGTCTGAATATGGTGTAACTGTGTGGCTGCAAGCTATCTCAAGTCCTAGGGATTGAGAACCTTGCTTCACTTTCTTCTTTTCTTAAACTAAAAAACACGGAACCTGAATTTCATGGGAATTCCCATTTTTCACTTGTTTTTTTATCTGTCATGTCTGAGATCTAACCGAGATAATAACCTGAAGCTACTGCTACGGGGTTGTAGTGTTGGTTGCAGTCGCACCTTCATGCAGCCACGCAAACTTGAACGTATAGTCGAATCCTAATTCAGACACATCCGTCCACCCGTAAGGCTCGACTACAGACAGGACCGCTTTCAATTACGTACCGTGGTGCTGCAGCGACGCCTGGACATTGTAAAAGACCCAGAAACAGATTTTAGTCTGCACCCCCGGCCACTGCTTCTCCAGGACAAATGCAAGTTGACGGATAGCCGAGAACCGGAGACGATACTGAAGCAGCGAACACAGTAAAACCAAAGCCACGATCTTGAGGCCGCAGTTGAACATAACGTTTTTTAACGCTTGGTTCAGTTCATCTTCGGTGAGATTGGCCAGTTGGGCGTAGTAGGCGCGGTTCGGCAGCTTGTACATGAGCCCCATGTAGATCGCTAACCGTAATATCAAATGTTAGTAAAATACGAGAGTAGGGGAATGAAGATTTCGTACAGAATATAAGAGGAATGAAAACACCAACGTAGTTGATGAGAACGAGGAACTCGGTCAGGTACAAGAGTCTCCGCACCTCCAGCACGTACTGGAGTGACGTGGCTGTGACGTCCTTCGGGTCGCGAGCAGCCAATTTGTCTGCGTATTGAGGTGCAGGTTGGATCCGAGCTACGTAAGGTTTTATCGACCCTCGTTCTTCAAATTCTATCTCCTTCTCGACTGAATTCGATTTGTTTAGCCCCTTCGAAGCCGCGTTTAAAGGAAATTGATGACTGCTGGTAGTAATTGACGAGCGCAGGGGAGAACAGCTCGCCTTTTTACCGTTAGGTTCCTTTAGTGCCTCTCGTTGTCCAATTAACATCGCTTCCGCTCGTTCCAAACAGGTCAAAATGCGTAAACCGGTACTGGACTTTGGTACGCCCATGTTGGGATTATTGTACGCATCTTCATGGGCCAATTGTCTCCCGATTCCGTCCATACGACGGACGGCATCATTCACATCTCGGAGGGACATTGCCAATTGAACCAACAGGGCTGCAGTGACCATAAGCGTCGTGCCAAAAGACGGGGAATTCTGCATACAGTACGACACGAACAGTGCGTTGAAGACCTCCGAATTGAAGACAACCACCTCCGGCATCTCGTCGCTGAGGTGGACCACCGTAAGTGTGAAAATGTTACGCATGACCAGCTTAATTACCGGTAACAATGAAGCGAAGAACGTCTGTCCGGTCTTGGAGAGCGTCGTGAACACGTAGTAATACGGGGGATACGTGACGACCAACAGAACTTCACACAGCCATACTTTAATCGTATTGAAGACCATCGTCCCCGTCCCTGGGTTCTGCTGGATGAGTCTCAACCATTCGATGGCCATCGCGACTGTGATGATCACAACCCAAGCTGGCATTGCCAGGACGATGGAGAACGGTACCGGAAACCCGATCCAAAGTCCCAGTACGTACTGAACGGCAGTCGTCAGAGCTGCCACGATGACGGTATCCCTCACTACCAGGAGGTTCGGGTAGGGGAGAGCTCTCACACTGGTCCGGAACTGTTGGGCACAGAGGAAACTCATGACGACGTAGCTGTAATACTGGCGGACTTGGAACATTTTGTTGCCTTTTAACCCTTCCGAGGGCTCATCGAGCGGTAAAACATCGCTCAGAACGGTAATTACCAGACACGGCAGTGGCGTGACGAGTAAAACCATGGCGACGTGGGGCCAACTGGTCTCTCGAGTGTACTGAGCTAAGGCGAGTACCCGATCGGTCGAGTAGCTGCCATGAAGTTCGACTTGGGTGCGCTCCCACGCCTGAACGAACCTCTGCTGAGGACTCGGCATGGCTGACCCAGGACGGACGAGAATTGCCAATTGGGGAAACTGGTCAATAAGGTAAGAATGACGGGAAGAAGCTTCAACCCTGTGTGAGCTCAATAGTTTCGCTGCAAATAGCTGACGGACAAGACCTCAATTTGGCTTTAGAAAGCCGATACCATTTGTTGTGCTGGTTATTTATTGCTACGCAGAAGTTCGATGATCTTCTGGTGCTGTACGAAGCCAATCGAACTGGAAGGTGTAGTCGTAGCCTGCAAAAACGGTTAGAAAACTATGGATGTCGTGTGGATGTACGCTTTTACTTACCCGAGTGTTTCAGTGAAGCCTGTACATTATAAAATACCCAGAAGATCAGTTTAATCTGAGCTCCAGCGAATTGCTTCTCCAGGACGAACGATAACTGACGGATTGGAGAGAGCCCGAGCTTGCGTTGGAGTGCAAATGCCAGTACTAATAACGACAGAAGCTGGAGCGAGCAGTAGAACAACACGTTCTTGAGCGTTTGGAGGAGCTGATCCTCGTCTAAGTCAGCTAATTGGGCGTAGTAGGCTCGATTGGGGAGGTGGTACATGGCAAACATGTACATCGCTGTCAAGAACACACACAAATAAGTCACTGAGAGCACGAAATATCACAAGAACAACATACTTACAAAATACTAGAGGGATCGCCACCTCCACATAGTTGAGAAGTAGGACGAACTCCGTCATGAATAGCAAACGCCTCACTTTGCGAGTGTAACTCAACCCAACGGAAGGTTTGAAGGCCTCTTTTGTAGAAACAGCCACCTGTGGCACCACTGGATTAACTGTCCCTTTGCCAATCAACTGCTTAGCTGCTCGAAGTGGATGGGGAGCCATCGCGAAGGTACTCAACGCGTCCACTCGCATCACCACAAGAGATTTCTTCACTGTTGTAGCGCTTTCTGGCCCAATTTTGGCCAAGGTTGGCTCCCGTTCCGACTTTTGTGATGATAATTCCACTCGCTGCAAAATCGTCTGTACCCGTTCTAACGTTGTTTGCGCGTTCGTATTTCGAGCTCCAATTCGCCGTTCTAAATCCTCGAAGCCACGCCTTGCGATCTCGATATCGCGAACAGATAGCACCAGCAACACAATATCCGCAAGCATCAGCTCTAACGTCGTCCAGAAGGAAGGCGAATTTTGCATACAATACGATACGAAGAGGGCATTAAAAACTTCCACGTTGAAGATCACAACTTCCGGTAAATCGTCCCTCAAATGCACCACCGTCCGCATGAAAACGTTCCGCATGAAGATCTTAATGACCGGAAGCAGCAGTGCGAACGCCATTTGTGTGGATTCGGTCAGTGTCGTGAAGATGTAGAAGAACGGAGGGTAAATGAGCACAAGCAAGACCTCACACATCCAGACTTTGACCACATTCAGCACCATTCGACCCGTTCCAGGAGTTTGTCGGATCTTTTCCGCCCATTCAAGAGCTATTGACGTCGAAATGATCACAACCCACGCAGGCATCACCAGTACAATCGAGAAGGGGACGGGGAAGCCAATGGTCAAGGCGAAGCCGTAGTAAACACCGGCACACAGCGTTGACATGACTATTGTGTTCCGAACAACTCGTTGTGTAGGGAAGGGAAGAGCTGGTACACTCGTTCGGAACTGTTGACTCGCCAGGAAATTCATGACCAAATAACTGCAATATTCGCGTAAAATAAACACGGAATTGGCGCTCAGGCCTTCAGAAGGGTCAGCCAGCGGTAAGATATCCACAAGAACGGTCACTGCTAAGCACGGCAAAGGGGTAGCGACCAACACTCCTACGACTCGAACCCAACTTGAGTGGGTCGCATACGCTGCGAGCTGAAGGACGCGCTCCTCCGAGTACCTCCCGTGTAGCTCCACTTGCGTTGACTCCCATAATTCGACGATCGAGCTGACCTTGGAACCCATACGAGGAAGGCAAAATGACAAAAAGTTATTCCTAGCAGTTTTCAAGTCCTAAGCCAATTTTTCAATTCCTGAACAAAATAATAATATATTATCACAAATTTACAATGAAACTAATCATTAAATTAGTTGGGAGGCCAAAACATGCCACCCCTCCTTCGCGCTTCGGCGCTCGTCAAGGGCTCAACTGTTGCGTTAGTGGCACCAGCATCAGGTCTAGCAGCTCTTGTGCCGCATCGACTGGCGAAAGCTCGGCAGGAGTTGGAAGGCCTTGGCTTTCTTGTAAAAATCTACCCGTCAGTAACTCGAACAGCACAGGAAAACAGTACTAAATTCCAACAAATTGAAGGCGAAGACGTCGACGCAGCTAGTGACCGAGCTTTATGCAGTGCGTACAGCTCTGCAGACGCGGAAATACGCGCGACCGAGTTGATGCAGGCGTTTCAAGACCCCGAAGTGGCTGCGATCGTCTGCACCATTGGTGGCTTCACCTCTCACGAGATCCTGGAGTATCTGGACTTCGACGCCATTGCAGCACACCCGAAGATCTTCTGCGGGTTCTCAGACATCACGACGCTGCACCTCGCGCTGTACGCCAAGACGAATCTATGCAGCTTCTACGGGCCTGCAGCGATCGTCCAATTCGGAGAGTTCCCTGAGCCATTAGCGTACACAATGACGTCCTTCCTCAACGCAGTGCAGTCGTTAGAACCTCTTGGGGACGTGATACCTTCGGACGAATGGACTGAAGACAAGACAGCGAACTGGTTCACGCGTGCCGATATCTCGCATCGAAATCACATGAAGCACAACCCAGGATACACGTGGCTCAGGTCTGGTAGTGCGAAGGGACGAATTCTAGGCGGTTGCCTTCCTACGCTTCTCCAAGTACGCGGCACCGAACACATGCCCGATCTACAGGACGCCATTCTACTGATCGAAACTCCTGAAGGAGCTCAGTTTGACCAAGGCATGGTACTCTCGGACGTTAACGTGGCGCTTGGCTGGCTACGTGCGGATGGTACATTCGAAAAGATTCGCGGCCTTGTAGTCGGTCGAGCATTCGTGTACACTGAAGAACAAGTGAAGGAATTCCAGGGGCTAATTAGGCACCACACTCGAGGAACGAGCTTCCCGATTCTTTACGGCTTGGACGTGGGGCACACGAACCCAATCGCAACCATTCCTCTAGGTTGTCAGGCAGAACTAGATGCGACTACCAATTCATTCAAAATCATCGAGAGCGGAGTAGTCGGGAAGAAGTAGGCAAAGGCGTCAATTTTACTGCAATCAGTCGAGGACACTTCATCTGGGCTTGCGACTACGACACCAAAAGAAGAGATTTCGTCCTACAGTCAAGCACGAAACCACCACAGGCACCAGCGAAACGCATCGAAACGGACAACTCGATCTCAACAATGAAGGCAGCGTATTTCATGATCCCAAGCGACTGAATGAGAACTGTTCGCTCGAAACGCTGCTCCTTATGCATGAGATGTCGTCGTATCCGCCCATGCATTATCCCACAAGGCAGAACGACTCCATCTAGACTAGTGACGGGTTTGAGGCTCTCGGACATCCATTCCAACTTCTGCAGCACGAAGACCAACTACCGTCTCAATCGACCATGTCGGAGTCCTTCACTATCAACACCCCGAAGGACACACCGCGTGTTGTGTACGCTATCCAGCTGGATAACACGCTGACCCCTGAAGCGGTGATGCCCTGCACCCCCGAAGGCGATGGACCCAGCGACTACAAAAGAATCGACGACGACATCACCCTCGGGATCGCGACCGGGTACTGGACTGCGAACTTCTTCGGGTGCTTCGATCACCTCGTGCCGAACGCGCTCATGGCGACGCTGTGTCCGTGTGTGTCACCCGCGCAGATCGCCAGTCGACTGGGTATGATGCCGTACAGCACGACGTTGCTGTTCTTCGTGTTGCTCTGCAGTTTGCAGTTAACGGTCGTAGCGCTCGCCGTCCAGCAGTTCGTCTCTGTGGCGATCCTCGGGCATCACGAGAGCTTCTACTACTACCACGCGCACCGCGTCGAGGAGACCCGACCAGCGGTCAACTTCATGTTTGTGACTGTGATCGTGCTGACCCACGCAACTTTCGCCGCTGCACTGTGGGTACTGCGAAAGAGGGTGCGTGACCAGTTCCAGATCCCAGGCTCCAGTGTCAATGACTGCGTGTCCGTCACCTGTTGCCCGTGCTTCGCCACGGCGCAAATGGCCACGCACATCAAGAGCTACCACCCCGGTTCGTGCTCGTTTAGAGCCGTGGATACGTTGCCTCGATACATGTGAGCATCAAACTGCAATATATTGCAGATATAACGGTCAACTTCAACAACGTCAGTACATTTGCAATCATTGCCATTATTTTGTTAAATACAAACTTCAAGTGACAATAATGTTGGATGAGTTTAATACTGTTCAATAATTGTGGAGTGGTTTACACGCGAAATTGCCAGCCACACGTCAAGCATCATGTTGAGTCGTCTGAGCACGCGGACGCGCCATGCGCACGGGCTGCTAGCGTCTTCACGGCGTGATACCAGCTTATATACAGGTCACATTCATGCACGCAGAGGCATTGCGCGTGCATGGAGCTCTTTAGCACCTCTCACCTCCCCGAATTGTGACCAGGAGGACGCCGCGAGCGTTGCAACCATCCGCAACATCGGCATCTTGGCGCATATCGACGCTGGCAAGACAACAACGACGGAACGCATGCTGTTCTACTCTGGAGCCATCCGACGGATGGGTGAAGTGCACGACGGCGACGCTACGATGGATTTTATGCCGCAGGAGCGCGAGCGTGGCATCACCATCGGCGCCGCCGCCATCAGTTTCCCGTGGCGCGAGCACCACATCAATCTGATCGACACGCCCGGTCACGTGGACTTTACTATCGAAGTGGAGCGAGCTGTGCGCGTGCTGGATGGAGCTGTAGCCGTACTGGACGGCGTCGCGGGCGTGGAAGCACAGACCGAGACGGTGTGGGAACAGGCGGACAGGTACAAGGTGCCGCGTATCGTCTTCGTGAACAAACTGGATCGTGAAGGAGCCAGCTTCTCCAGGTCCTGCGAGTCTATTGAAGCAAGATTCGGTGTGCAGACGCTGTGTGTTCAGCTTCCTGTCGGGGAGGAATCCGAATTCGAAGGACTGCTGGATCTGGTCGACATGCAGCTGATCAAGTGGGTCGACAAGGAAGGCGAACAGGTACAGCGACTGCCTCTGCTGTCTTCTGCAGGTGGGAAAATGAAGGAGTTGTACGAGAAGGCAGTCGAAGGGCGTCAGACGCTAATTGAGCGGGCGTCGAACTTCGATGACGAGCTGGGAGAACTATTCCTCATGGAGGAGGAGATTGACAATGAGACGCTCAAGACGGCGTTGCGTCGGATCACAGTGCAGCGTGGCATGGCGTCGCAGGTCGTCGTGACACTATGCGGAAGTGCACTGAAGAACAAGGGCGTGCAGCCGCTGCTGGATGGTGTGGTGGACTACTTGCCGTCGCCTCTGGACTTGTCCCCGTTTGAAGCGCATACGGTAGTTGCTGGGAAGAAAACTCGTGGTCGTGGTCACGGATCAGAGGAAAAGGTGGTGCAGTTGAAGCCGTCCTCGAGCGAGCCGCTGTGTGCCCTTGCTTTCAAGGTACAGCACGACCGCCAGCGTGGTTTGGTTGTGTTCTTTCGCGTGTACTCAGGAGTGCTGAATGCCAAGTCGCAGTTGATCAACGCCTCCCGTGGTGGCACGAAGGAGAGGCTCACGAGACTGATGCACGTGGCTGCTGACGACCAGGAGGCCGTGGAATTCATCTCGGCCGGTCATATTGGTGCTGCTGTGGGGCTGAAGCACACGTTTACGGGTGATACTCTTGTTAGCGCCAAGGACGCTGCTCACCAACTGGTTTTGCCCGGCGTGCAGATCCCTAAGCCTGTGTTCACGTGCTCCATTGAGGCAGAGTCTTCTGCCAAGCAGAAAGATCTTGACAACGCACTGGAAAGCCTGCAACGTGAGGACCCCAGCTTCGTGGTTACTGTGGATGAGGAAACGGGGCAAACACTTATGTCTGGTATGGGCGAGCTCCACTTGGATATCATCAAGGAGCGACTGCGCAGCGACTACAAGCTTGAACCTTCCATTGGTGCCATGCGCGTGGCTTACTTGGAGAGTATCACGAGCTCGGTTGAGCTTCCGTACACCCACGACGTCATGCTCGGCACGGATCGTCACTTTGCTAAGCTTTCGGTGACTGTGGAACCGCTGCTTGAGCACCAAGAAGACAGCCAAGAAGACGAAGAGGATGAGAGTACCGGCAACGTGGTGCAGTGGAAGAATCAGGGCGCCAAAAAGATGCCGCACGCATTCGCGCTGGCAATCGAAGAGGGTTTACTGGCTGGTTTGAGTCGTGGGGTGATAACTACGAACCGTGTAGCGTACGTGAAAGTCACGGTGGATGAAGCGGACTGCGAATGGGACTCGGACTCGAGCGCGGCTTCGTTCCGTGCGGCGGCTGCTCTTGGGCTTAAGGACGCACTCCGAGAAGCCGAGCCAGTCATCCTGGAGCCAATGATGAAACTCGAGGTGCGCTCCCCCGATCGCTGCGTTGGCGACGTGCTGGCCGATTTGAGCTCACAACGACGTGCTCACATCCAAGAAGTGGGGTCTGCGATCAGTGGTGAAGGTGGAGAGTCCATTGCCAACCAAGGTCGCTCCATTGTGCACGCCAATGTACCGCTAGCTCACATGGTGGGGTACGCCACACTGCTGCGTTCTAAGACCCAAGGCGAAGCTTCGTTCGCTATGCAGTTCTTACGCTACGTTGAGGTGGACTCGGCTACTCGTGACCGGTTGACCGGTAACGTTCGGAGAGCTGTTCCAAAGCCATTTGAAGCGCCTAGTTCAGACGAATGAGGACCGACAGACGTCAAATAGAGATTCCTTCAAGCGCCTACTGACTCAATTGTTCATTCCTGGTAGAAGTTCCAGACGCAAATGCACGAGTCCGAGCCGACAGAAACGAGTTGTCGCTCGTCCGGACTCCAAGCTAAACCGTTCACAGTGTTCGAATGACCGCGTGCCGATGCAAGTAGGGCAGACGACCCAACGTCAAAGAGCTTCACCTCGCAGTCCTCACCACACGTAGCCAGGAATCGACCGGATGGAGAAACCCGAGCACACGTGACTTTAAGTCGACTGGGGTCTACAATTTGCCCGACCGGTTCCTGTTCATCACAGTCCCAAAAGAGGACCCTCCCATCGGCACCTGCAGTCGCGATCTCCGTCTCACTGTCTACCCTCTGGGTGATACCGTGGAAAGCACCTTCACGGACTTGTTGAGCCACGATACGGCGAGCGCCTTTGAGGTCGTAGATGAAAAGAGCTTTGTCCAGCCCGCAAGAGTGAACGCGATGTGGTAACTTGAGGTCCACCAGAACGCCAGTGACTGCGCGCTTGTGTTCGTGGAATTGAAGAACTAACTCCCGTGTCGCGAAGGACCACACACTTACGCCGCCGTCGCTAGCTCCGCTCACAACGTATTGAGAGCTACAAGCTATGGCGGTCACCTCTCCTCGATGTGCAGTTGCAACGTGCCACTTTGGCTGAGCTGTTTTCGCGTCATAAGCTCGCAACCAGCCGTCGGCCCAACCAGAGACCACCAGTCCGGACTGAGTCGCTGGTGTAGCGTTCCTTGTGATGGTTATGCACAGCCCAGCTACAGCTTCAGTCGCCATGCACTTGAGTTGGTACGTGGCCAGATCCCACACGCGGACACTGCCGTCTACCGAAATGGTAGCGAAATCTTCACACGAATCACCAAAGGCGCAGCTTGTGACAGCGCCTAAATGACTGCTCGCCAGCTCGGAAGTCACGAGAGTATTAGCAACGATGTGGTACATTTTACCAGCGGACGTTCCAGCGAAGAGTTGAGCTCCTCCAGAGCTGATTGAAATGCTCGTGATGCCACCGACAAGTTGCACTTGACCAACGAGATTCCAGTCGGAATCACGCCCCACGAGCTTCTTGAGAACGCCATCTCCAGCCCCAACGTAGACGTATCCGGTATCTCCGCACGAAGCCACGCTATGCACGCCGTTTCTCACGACTGGAACTGCGTTGCGGTATACAAGAGACTCCGCGTTGAAGACGACGAGCTCCCCGGCAGTCGTTCCAGCTAAAACATCCGTGCGAGTCGCCGTAATGGCGGCACAGAGATAAGTGCGTACGATCCCCACGTTCGGCATTGAAAAGGTGGAGACTTCAAGACGGTACTGCATGCCGGCAATGTCGTACGCTAGCTCGCCACAGAGCAGTTGACTTGAATGTGCAAATGCGAGTGTGTATTTGGGGCGTCGGCACTTTTCATCCATTTTTCCCCAGTTAAGAATCGTAATGGGCGTCGGGAACGATTTAGTGAGCACCACCTCGGAAGTCTACAGAGAATTGGGGTCAGTCGCGAGTTTTTCAGAGCGTTAAAGCGTAAAATGACAACGTACACGCATATCCCAGAGGATGATCCGACAGTCCTCGGAAGATGCAGCGAGGAAATGGTCATCCGGTGAAAAGGCCATTTGCAGCACGGGGCGGAAGAAACCTTCGAGTCGGTAGCGCTCGCGTCCTGTTGCGAGATCCCAAATTATGATAAAAGCTCCGCCTCGATCCGTGCGTCCGGAATGGGGAGGTATTTGCGCAGATGCTAGTAAAGCGCCCGAATTGGACAGACCGAGTGCGTTGATCTCCTCCTCGTGCCCACATAGCAGATCTTGACTCTGCGAATCGTGGATCTTGCCAATGACTACAGCTGACCCCATGCTTCACAGTGAATCTTAATAAAATGCTCTTTTCAACTAGATAATCGTTGTTGCAGTGCACGTACCAGGTGATGTAGCTGTCCGGATCCGACGGGTGTGCGTGAATTGTGCCTTTGCCTCTGCCCGTGAACCCGCTGAGGTGTTCAAGCTCGATCGTGAGCACAGGACGACCCTGAGGAATCTGATTGCTCTCGTAGATACTGTCGTATTCATTACGGTAACCACCTTGGGACGATGAAGTGCTGATGGCTCTGCGCGGGTCGAAGCTGCTGGATGGTGAAGCCTTCGCGTACCTGTCGCCGTTTGAACTCGACGCTCTGGGCGCGAACAGCTCCGGGTCGACACCTCGACTCTGGCGGTGTGTCATTGCACGATCCAAATGTCAATGCACATGAAAAGATGCGTCGCTTCAAGATCGAAACCGGCTGCACTTTGATATTTTTAAATATGCAAAATATAACTCTTTTCAGTGCATGCAGCGCAAGTAATTATGCTGAAAGCCGGTGCAAAAATATGAGGTGACTCAGATTGCGATTGTACCGCACCGAAGCTTTCCCGCTGCATGCAACTTGCATGTACCGGTATTCAAGGCTGGCAATCCGCCAAGGAAAGCTTCTTTCCGTCAGTTTCGAGCTGTGTCTAATTGCCTGGCGACGCGCGTCCAGTGGAACTGATCGATTCTCACTTGACGTCCGTTCAGGCTTTTGAGCTGGAAATCAGTTTGCACAAAACACCATGTTTACATAACGGACCCAATATTTTCTCTAATTGAAATGCAGCGAATCTGCGAAAAATACGCTCGGGACCCAAAAAACTTTTAAGAATGCACCTTTTTCGCTCTATACCCTCGCGCAGAACAAACGACGATCAGCCGTAAAGCGCCCAGAAGGAAGGAAGCCTCGGGCGCTCGGCTGCGCGGGTGATAACACGTCTCCCTGAGCTCCCCTGGACGTGCCTCTAACTTCTGTGTGAATCGGAAGCGCTTATCCGTCTACTCGTCCAAGTTTGAGCGAATTCTGTTGCCTGTAGCTGAAGTTATCTGCACGCGTAGATACCCGGATCCCTTCGCCCCACTATCATCGTTTTTCTCTGTCGAGGGCCTTAAATTCCCACCACATAGCACAATGCTGCACGGTAAGCACTTAAGCTTCAAAGCTGTGCGTCAGGTGCAGGTTAAAGCTGAAACTACGACCCCCGGAGAGCTGCGTACCACCACGGACGCCACTGGCGCGCGTGTCAGCGCCTCCCGCGGACGACGGATACTACCCAAGCTCGAGTTCATGGTGGATGAGGACGGTGCCGTGCTGCATGGGCCGCAGCGGGGCTCGTACCCGTTCTACGCCACGTCCAACAACAATCCGAATGCCATCAACATGGAGTCAGACGCGCCGTTCAACTCGGCTCTAGAGAGGGATCTGGCCGCCAGTTTTCAGGCGCTGCACATGCGCGACTTCCCGTCGCCTCCAAGTCCAGGGGACGAGGACGAGGAGCGCTGCCAAGAGCAGGAAGAGGACGAACAAGTTGCCAGACCGTCGCTCACGCCGCCCCCACGGATGAAGGAGTGCGTTTTGAACGACACGAGAGCCACGACACTTGCGTTGAAATATGATAATGCAGTGGGGAAATTTGTCTGCGGCTCGTCCATCGAGAGGTTCTCAGGGCACACCGGTGTTTGCAGAGTGCTGGGCAGCAAGAAACATACAGCGATCTCTCACAAGTTAAAACTGGGAGATCTGTTGCGGATCGGATCGGTCGGACTTGTGGTCTGTGAACTCAACCGCACAACAAGTGAAAAGACGGAAGAAAGGTTGACCAATGAGCAGTACGAATTCCTGAAGGAGAACTACTTGAGCTTACCGTTGCAGCAGACGTTCCACCCGACAGAACGGTCCCCTGATATGGAAGATGGAGAGCATGAGGATAAAGATCATGAACATACCCTGCGTGTCGGAGATACGTCAGACGAAGGAGAATCGGAAGAAGACAAGGACAGGAAGGGGGACAGAAGACCGAGTGATGAAGACAACAATGCCGATTCCCGCCAAAGCAACTTGCCACTGGGTGTGGCTGGAACAACTGGCAAGCGGTTTTGCTACATTTGTTACGATGGAGACGAAGACCCGGATAATAACCCGCTCGTAGCGCCGTGCCACTGCAAGGGAGACACGAAATACGTGCACTTGGACTGCCTCCAGCGCTGGAATAACAATCTGGATGCGGATGGAACAAACCCAAACCAGAAGGTGTGTGCCGTCACCAATACCGATGGACTGGATGTGTGCAGTATCTGCAAGGCAACCTACTTGACCAGCGTTCGTCTGGATGATGGCCGCGTGGTGTCGCTGCTTGCCAAGAAGTTGCCGCCTCCTTACGTCACATTCGCCGTCGTCACGCAGCACGAGACACGGAATCGTTCGACAGCGCTCACCAACACTCGGTTCCAGTTGAGCTTTGCAAAGTAAGTGGTTGTGTGTTTCCATAGCGTAGATTCTGTGGGTTCGGATGGCTAATTGTTGTTTATCTGTGTGCTTCAGTATGCCGCGGGGCCAGCGATGCCTGACGATTGGTCGGTCAACCACCAACAATATGACACTGCGATACCGCACTGTGTCCCAGGTTCACGCCAAAATCCAATACGACAGTGTAAGTGGCCAGAATGGGATGGATCATGCACGGTGTTTACTAATTTACGCGTACATGCATTCAATTCGTGCTGTTAGAACAACGATTTCTTGCTCACCGATGATAAAAGTTCGAATGGCACAATGCTGTTCCTTAGCAAGCCGCTTGAGTTGGACTGGGGGGAAACGATGCACGTGAAAATTGGACGCACTATCCTGACGCTGCTGGCCAAGAAAAAGTGGAAATTTGGACGTACCGGATCACGTGATGATGAAGAGGGGGAAGAAGGGGGACGGGTGTCTTCACCACGTATTAGCGCATTGGCCGGGACCGCGCGAGAAGTTGAGAACCGCCTTTCAAGCCCAGGCTCGGCGGCGAGGGGTAACGGATTTGGAATGATTGGCAGAAACATGATTAATGACCCAAGTGCCGAGCTCGTGGCTGCCCCGTACGCAGCACATCTACCAAGGACTTACACGGCCCCAAACGTGCTAAACTCGCGTTTGAACCGTAGCATGCCTGCCAATGCGCTGCATCCTAGACCATCACGCCAACGTTCACTTTCGAGCTCCGTCCCAATGTTGCGTGGAGATAATAACGCTGATGCGTTGCAAGTTCCATCGGTATTCCAAGTCGACGAGCTGGATCCTGACGAGCCAGATACATTCGCGACACATGCTGTTCAAGAGCCGGTGATTCTTCCTGCAGCAGCCATGAATTTCCGCGATTTCGCCGTCGAGAATGCGTCGCCCTCATTGACATCTCAACTCGCTGGTCAAAGTATCGATAGCCCCAACGCTCACGAAGAGCTGCTTGCACAGCAGCGAGGACTATACGACATGATGGATTCGTTTACTGGACGCGGTGCTAGCCCCATCTCCGCGACGCTAAGTCCTGCTGGACGCCACACCGAGCAAGAGTAACAACTGGGCGGGCATTGTTACCATTCCTCTCCTCTTTCCTTCGTCTTTGGCTTTTGAAGTGATTAGCGCCTTGATCGGGATGCGGCGGCGTGTGCTTTCTACTCGTATATTTAACAACCGAAAGATCGGCAAGAGCACCGCACGTAATTCACCTCAAAAGACTGTGCACATTTTCATTTTGCTCACATTAGTCTTGCTGCTGCTTACATGCTGGTGTGGGTTCCCGTCCAGAGTTTCGTGTTGAAGGCTAACTCGTCTCCCACCAACTGTTTCCAGCTCTCGTGGGTCTGCTGAATCACTTCGACAGCAAAATCCCTCGGCTGCGCCTCCCCATTGAAGGCAAAATCACTGGGAGGTTTGCCGTCCGGGATCTTGTAGTCTCTAAACCAGCGGTGCACGTCAGACACCACGTCGTGCAGAGGCGTGTTTTGCAGGTCCTGGAGGTCATTGAGTTTCTCAGCCAGAGGGTCGTTCACATTGATAGCGATCACCTTCCAGTCTGTCTCCCCACCGTCGATCATGCCCAGAACTCCAAGCACTTTGACGGGGTAAATCTCGCCGACCTGTGCCACACGAGAGCCGATCTCGCAGACGTCGATAGGGTCGTTGTCTCCGCCATGTTTGGTAGCTGGGTCCACGTGGTTGGGGTCCTCCCAAGTCTGCGGCAAACAGCCATAATTGACCAGCGACGCGCTGTGATACAGACGAGGAGCGCCCTTGCGCTCGTCCTGCTTAATGGGGTTAAACTCCTCCTCGCCCGCAATCTCCATTTTCTCCCTCGATCCTTTGGGAATTTCGTTCACAAAGTGGAAAACAGCAGAATCATTCGCTTCCTGTGGGTGGTCCAACGATGAAGGCGCGTACAGAGGAACGTGATGCCATGGCGACTGCTTGCGTCCGAGTTTGTCGAAGAAGAAGTAGCGGCAGTCCAGAGTGCCAGGCTGACCTTGTCGACGCACAGTGTGCTGCTTGTACAGGGGAGAGTTTATCAATGAGTTTAGGTGCACAAATACAAGTAAACATGTACGCAATAGCTTAACGCACCAAAGTCTTGCTGGAGGCCGCACGGATGAAGCGCACGGCACGCGGATGCAGCGACACGAGGACCATCGCTATCTCACGTTGATAATCGGGAAGTGAGCCTCATTGGACCTTTACAATGGCATATTCAAACCTGTTCAATAGCAGACAACGCTGAAACTGGATACCTTAATATTTGATCCCTTGTTACATGCATACCTTTGCAAAAGCATCAGTTTATTACCAAGTGCATAAATCAATACAGAAATGACTCTCAAATGTGATATAGACGAGTAACTGCACACGCGCTTTGAATTTTGAACTCCATTCCGCATTATGGCGACGCTGGACACGACCATGGAGGCCCTGGAACCCGAGACGCTAGCGGACAACAACCGCGTCCCGCAGAGCGCGGAGCCTGAGACGGACGCGCCGGAGGACGAGGACGACGATGAGGACTTCCACTTCAACGCGCCGTCGTACTACGACCTCAAGAACCCGCAGCTGGAGCGGCACTACGTTAACAACGCGGACGGGTATTTCTCGTCTCCTGCGCCTTCCGCTGCCACGTCGCTTGGCTCGCCCTTTACAGTGGAGAAGAGCTTCGAAAATAATACTGGAGATAACAATCAGGGGATGCAGGACGAGATTATGGAGGGGAAAATGACCACGGGGATGCTGGACACTACCATGGCAGGGCCGGAAGAGGCAGAAGAAGATGTGGAGACGGTGCTGAACAAAAGCAACTTGCTGGACGACAGAGAGGAGAGCTTTGAGGAGGTCTTCAGACACTACGCGTCGTCGTCGCAGTCCTCCGCGACATCCCTGCTGCACGAATTGGACACTTCTACACACAGTTCCACCCACGCAGGACACTTTTCTCCTCACAGCTCACAGACATCTTCGTCATCTCTCAGAGCTAACAGGATGCCTGAGACAGAGAGTGGAATACAGTCATCTAGGCCCGGAGTATCGTCAAAGCTGATGCGGCCTACACAGTCGTACTTAAGACGCCTGCAGGCGGAGCAGAGGATGAGAGAACAGACTTACATGGAGGACATCCCAGTGGAGGAGAAACCGCACCGCGTGACAAAACCAAGAAGCCCTAAGCTCCACACGAAGACAAGGCCCGCTAACGACCCATCTAGAATGAGCAGCACTAGTCGTGAACTGCTGAAAATCCAGGAAGAACGACTTCATCTACAACTAGAGAAACTCAAGATTAGAGAGTTTCATGAAAAGACGAAGATGCAGCGACCACCGACTAACGTGCACCAGAGGTCGACGAAGCAGCTTACAATTCCGCAGACTCCACATTTTGAAGTGGATAACCGTGTTCGACGTTTTCACAGCGGAAGTGATAGCAGTGACTCCAACCAGGACAAAGCTCGCCCACCTATTGCTGCTGAGAAGCTGCTTACCCGTGATTTCTCTCTCCCTTTGCCACCACACCGAGAAAGTCGACATGGTTTGACGGTGAGAACTTGAGAGCGAAGGGTAGTTAGTGCCTTTATCCAGACCTGATGCTCACTTGTATGTTTTTACTATCTGTCCTAACAGGCACCGGTCACACCGCAACTCCATACAGCTACGCGAGCGGCACACCGCCCACCCCCCGCTCCGGTATCCCGCGAACAGGAGAAGCCAGCTGTTCCGAGTTATTCTCGCTCAAAATCCGGCGGTGTCACACAGGTACGCTCTTCATTGTTTAATTTTCCTGTTGATGCTGTCTCTAACATATTGTGTGGTAATTCTACTTCGTAACAGCCCATGACTCCGCAACTGGAAACTAGTCGACGAGCAGCAACGCACCGCCGACCGGTTGAAGTTGTTGATCATGATGCTGAAGAGATGGCGAAGAAGTTCCATGCTCGGCCTTTGAACAGAAACATTCTCCAACCAAAGTCGTACCCACGCTACTCTCCGGCCAAATCAGACAGTAAAGCCCGTTTAACTCAGCCGAAGTTGACAACGGGTGCACGGTCAGTAAGCCGCCCAAGTGCCTCAGATCGTGCTGCTTCAGTCTCTGCAGAAATGGAACGGCATCGCAAAGAGCGTGAAGAGCGCTTAAAGGGGTTACGAACTCGCCAGACATCCCAAGCCACTCAGCCGAAGTCGGCTCCTCCAGCTATTCGCCGGCCTGTTATCCCTGAAACACCACCGCTCAAAAGCATCCAACTCCATCGGGAATACCAAAACAATTTCCGTCGTAAGATTCAAGCCGAAGAGGAAGAAAGGGAGAAGCAGCACCAATTTAGAGCGAACCCCATGCGTGTGTCTTCCACACCTGCGAGGTTCGAAGGCTCTACCAAGCCACTTACTGAAGTGAAACCATTTGAGTTACCAGGAGAACGCTATCTTGAACAAGCTCGTCAGCGTGTGGAGCAGAAACGCCAGGAGGAAGAAGAGCGCTTGAAATCGTCAGGCACTTTTCGCGCAAAGCCCATGCCTGTGTTTGAGTCTGACAGTGTTCAAGTTGTGCCAAGCACCAAACCTCTCACGCAGACCGAGTCCCCCATGCTAGCAACTAAAAGTCGTGCAGCAGAACGTGCTGCATTCGAGGCTTCTGAAAAAGAGCGCCATGAACGAGAAGAAGCATTTCGTCAGCAACGAGAAGAGCAAGAGCGCCAGCTGAAGGATGAGGAGATCAAGCGTTTGCGCCGTAAAGAGATGATTTTCCACGCGCGCCCTGTTCCAGAGGACAAACCTTTCCAGCTGAAACGTGATACCAGACCGCTGACAGAGCCGATTAGCCCCATTCAGCATTCCTAGGCTGAGATTGTTCCGTACCCAATTAAGCAAGAAGCGAGGACTTGATCAAGAAATCGTCCCCCGATGTCGATTGAGTCTGTGGCTATAACTGCTCCGATGTTTTCGAAGCCACTCCCATGTACCTTAACAGACCGAATCATCCGAGGCGACCACACCACATTCACAGCAAGATACAAGGTAATACCAATTATCTGCGTTAACCTTTTTTTCTACCGGATGGTGGATCGTCCCCCATTCAGTCTTTCTTCTTATTTTCCTTGTGTACAGCGCTCGAGGCGACAGAACAGCACGATCATGACCAGAAAGAAGCCTTTGGTACTGATGCTTGTGGTAGCAGTGCTTACGTGTTGGTGCAGAAGCGATGGGATTATGGAAATGCTGTCCTCATTTATCGACTTGGAAGAATTAGCCGAACGAGCAGCGAAAGACGTGGCAAATGGAGGTTCTACCGAACCAGTTGACAGGACTTTTCCGTTGGCGGTCGAAGAAATGAACGCGTTGATGCAGATATATCGCGACTGCCGTACAAAGGAATCCGCTGCAATACGAACATGGTGCACTGGTGGTAATGAAGAATCTTACTTCGAAACGACGAACAGCTCGAGCAAATTGTGTCCACCTGGCGTGAAAACACACCCGTGTACTGGCCGTGTGCTTCATGATAACAGAACCTACGAAGACGCTAATGCCAAGTTCTTGTGGCCGTGGGAAGGACTTCGTTGCGACGCCTTCACTGATCCAACCACGGTAACGCACATGTAAGTCCTAAGCTCGAGTGTTTATTGAATGAGCTACGCTAATGCTGTATACGAAGTTATCTTCCAGGCGAGACGTTAACCTGCGAGTTAGCGAGCTTGGATTTGAGCGTAATGGTGTCTCTGGAGCAACTGTGAGTTGTGTTTGAAGAAAAATACTTGTACATTGGATTAACTGACGCTTGAGACTGTCTGCTTGCAGTGATCTATCCCAAAACAAGCTTAACGGGGGATTTCCGGAGTGGCTGGGCGATATGACTATGCTGAGACTGCTAAACCTAGAAGGCAATCAGCTGAGCGGTGATATCCCTTCATCTTTTGCTGGTACTGATGGCCTCGAGCTGATGTAAGTGTGCGTTTTTACATGATTCGACTTATTAGTTAGTAATTCAACTTTGTAACGCAGAAACCTGTCCAGCAACAATCTCACAGCGACTACACTCTCATTTTTCGACTCTTTTAAGCGTTTGCAATACTTGTACGCGATATTTTGTACTCCAATTGTGCTTGATGACGATCATTAACCTTTTGAACGCATTGTAACAGAAACCTTTCGAACAACAAGTTTATGTTGGAGCTATCAAGGAATATTTTTGCTAGCGACTTTTTACGAGCCATGTACGACTACGAGACTGTTTGGGCTTATTTTTCCGCTCTAACGATAACGATGGTTATTACTGTCGCTAGCAATCTCAGCGACAATGGATTCCATGGAGAACTACCCCAGCTGCCTATTTATCCGTTTCTCGAGATTTTGTGAGTTGAACTTGATTTCTTTGCCAGATACTCAAGCGTCAGGAGGTACTGACACTGCTTGCACCCGTAGTGACGTATCAACAAATCTTTTGACTGGCAACATTCCAGCACACCTCACACTATGGGGCCGAGAAGACCCTCACGATCCCGATGAAGATTCGGTTCTAGCAATTGTGTACGTTTCCTGACTTCGGCGTTGTAGGTAAATTATAACCCGTTTCGATTTTGTTCGTGTTTTCTAGCGAGGTGTCCAACAATCTTTTTACTGGAGACCTCCCAACGATGTTTAACCAGTCAGTATTAACACGATTGTAAGTTCCAGCTACTAAAAGTTCCCCTGCACCGATAATTCTAACTTTGTTCTTTCATTCAGTGACGTTCGCAACAACAACTTCGGCGGTATCCTCCCTGAACTCCCACAAGCGTTGTAAGCAGTCAGTTGATCATCGTGGAAATGACTCGCAAGGCTCATCGTGTCATGCACAGGCTCATAAACCCCGCCGATTTTGGTGAAAATGCGTTTACGTGTCCAATACCGCCGACGCTACTACCGAGCAATCTCACTTGTGTTTGCGGCAATGGATACGCCATCCTGCTAAACAAAACTACTATGAATGGCTCCAGCTACGGAAATGCTGATGAAAGTGGGGTCATCCAGCATCTTATACCTGCAGATCAAGCTGCTGGGATCTGTCTACCATGCCAAGAAGGACATTATTCAAACGCTACGACCAACCAGCAATGCCTTCCGTGTCCAGCAGGAACTAGTTCTGATGTATTTGGTGGGGCCGTGGATCACTGCAAGCGTTGTGACCCTGGTACATTTGCTAAAGAAAGCGCTTCGAGTTCGTGTGAACCGTGTCCTCCTGGGACCTCCGCACGTGAGAGTGGAGCGGCATCATGTGACCCATGCTATCCAGGACAGTATGCAGCAAGCCAAGGGTCCATAAATTGTACTGCTTGTGCTGTTGGAACGTTTTCAAGCTCAAGTGGAGCGACTGTGTGTACGCCTTGCGAAGTGGGTACCTTTTCGAGTACTGAGGCCGAAGCAGAGTGCTTGTTATGCCCTGAAGGCGCCTACCAAGACGTGATTGGATCAGTGGGGTGTAAGACATGTCCTGTTGGATATATCGCGCCTCAGCCAGGCCATGTGAAGTGCTTGCCATGCGCACCAGGAAGTTATTTCGACGCCGATACAAAAACGTGTGTATTGTGCCGTTCTGGAACATTCACAATGGAAGCAGCACGAACTGAATGCAGCAAGTGCGAGAATGGAGCGGTTGCAGATGGCGTTGGCAATCGTGCGTGTTTTGCGGCGGCAAGTCCTGGTTCTGGTTATAAAGGGTTAACGACGCTACTGAAATGCGATGCTGGCACATTTAGCGATGGTACATCGCGAAGCTGTCAGCCTTGCCCACCGGGGACTTTTACAGTAGACATGGGTTCTCAGGAATGTTTACCTTGTCCAAAAGGAAGCTTTGCATCCGGGAAGAGTTCGGTATCATGTGAAAAGGCTCCGTCTGGATCATTTGTCCAGTTTGAAGGTGCAGTTCGAGCGGAATTGTGCCCACCGAACTCTGTTGCTCCAAGGAAGGGCTCGGCAGCGTGTACTTCTTGTCGAACATTATCTTTCAGTTTTCTGCCTGGTGGTGTTAAATGCAGTCTTGCTGAGCCCGGAGAGGTGTACGATTACGTGGAGTGGCCTTGTTTGGCTTTTGACTTGGCCGGTGTCGACCACCACGACCTCTTTGATACTACGAATGGCCAAACAGCTCCAATGGATGTATTGTTGAAGATCTGGATGGATACTCTGTCAAGCCATTTAGATTCAACTCGGACGTTGCATGTATTACAAGTGAGTCAGCATTTCGTGTCAACCTACGCGACGCGGATTGTTGTTGCTGTTGAAACGACTCCGTTGTCTACGAAGAGCACTGGTGAAGGCTTGAGAAATGATATTGGAGATGCAATTCATGAAGCAACCGAAGCTGCTGAAAGCGCGCTGGGCGATTTACTAAACACACTTGGTGGATCAAACACTGATGATGAAAATGATGTCGAGAAGTTACGAAATCTGGTGATGTCAAGTTCGCTTCGCGATACGTTGGTGCGTCAGTTCGACCGTGCAAATCTGTTCGCTGAAGCATTATCTTTTAGCATGATGAACATTTCGATGGTTGAACCGCAGTTTAAGTCGACTCGCGCTGTGGCCTGCGATCCAGGAACCTTTTTTTCGATAAATGGTGAGAGCGAGCGAGCCTGCTTACCGTGCCCCACTGGGTCACATTCATCGACAAGTGGATCTTTGACATGCGAGCTGTGCCCTGAAGGGACCTTTTCACCCACGGAAGGACTGGAGCTTTGCCAACCATGTCCGGTAGGCACTGACGCTGCGTCGGGAGCTGCGTCATGTGAAGAATGTTCGTGGTTCACGTACGAGTGCGAAGGTTTTTGGCAAGATTTGATCGCTGCTGTTTGCGTTGGCATTGCGCTCTTGCGTATGCTCTTCAAGAAGATACGGACGGTGTCCGTGGGTGACGAAGCTGCTCAAGATCAAGATGCAAGCAGAGCGTTGATGGCAGCTGTACGCTCTCATGGTCGCACTTTCGATGGTGTGCGGTATGCTCCGATGGTACGTTTGTCTGGTTCGATTGTTCGCAGTAGCTGTCCTTGTCTAACGTTGCATTGTGCTGGGCAGGGCGTTATATCGGCTGACACGATGTTCGGCAGCGTCTTCGGTACAGACAAGCGGTTGCCAACGTCCAGAATGCAAAATTAAAGGTGGTTTAATTTCCAGTTGGTAACTGAGACCATCTTGTTGCACTGTACACAGGTAGTGTACAGTGTCGAGAAGTTGCAGCTACTGTACAGTATTCCGCGGCAGTTTAGCCTAAACTTTAGGCCAACAGGAACAGTAACGCTGCAACATGTCGGAACGTTCGCGCTGGGATTCAAATGGCTGCATTGTGCTCCCCATCATAGCGTCGCAGCGAATCTTTCGGCGATTTGCCATGACGTTGAAGAAACTTTTCGTTCTTGTTGCCGTCTAAACTTTCGTTCCAAAAGGTGTCAGCCCAATGCAACTCGCGCTGGGGCGATGACACATTCGTCATCACGGTAAGACTCAGACTCAGGTACAGTATAGAAAGAAGCTGCAGTCCACCTGTCACCGCTTCAGCTTGAAGAATAAAGTGGCAAACGGTGTAATTTTACGCGGCCGTACCGAAGAGAACAAGACATCCAGAGAACTCCCGCTGGATTTGGCCAGGTGTCGCTACAGTAGAGTCTATTGTACATGCACAAATGCCATTGCCGTCAGTGCAACTTGACACTGGAATCACGCCGCAGGTGCTTCAAAAGGGTTTGCAACGATGGCTGCTTTGGCTCTGCACGGCAACCTGCACCAGAATGCGTTACACTTGGTTTCACTATAGGTGACACTTACGATCTGTCAACAACCCTTAGCCCCATACTGAAACTTCCTTCGCGAGACCCCCTGCCTTCCTTCAGTTCCACCGCAAAAAAACTAATTCCGGCCAGTCGGCAATTGGCACGAGGAGCAGAGGACGGCTGACCGATGTTAGGCACACAGGCCCCGGGTGCTGGCAACTGGGGGAATTCGTTTGGCCCGCGCACAGACATGGACAGCGTGCCGCTCTTCGAGCGCGAGCACCGCAACGACAGCCAGCTGGTACAGCGGCTGCAGAACGAACTGGCGGACGCCAAGCGCTTCGTGGAGGCGCAGGCGCGGCGCCAGAATGACCTCGAGTACGTTAACGAAGACCTCGAGCGTCGTCTTGAGCAGGAGGCGCTGGATCGTATCACACTGGACGCGCAAAAGGCTGAGGACGAAAAGTAAGTTTGCCACTTTGCCAATATTCCCCCCCCCCTGTCGCTTTAGGTGAAAATCAAATGGTCATATGGAACTCATATTGGGATATGACTTTTTATATGACAGACGATGGCAACAGGAGAAGGTGGCGCTTCAGGAACAGCTCAAATCCTGGGAAGCGCGCTTTGAGGAAGAGACTCGTCGTCGCTCCATGGCTGAGGAGAGACTGCGTCGCGCTGAGAAGGAGCTCTACCGCATGCACCAGAAGAAATATGACATCGAGAAACAAGTCCGTCGTGAGGAAAGTGAAAAGCGCAAACATGAAGCTGTCATTGTGCGCAG
Source organism: Phytophthora multivora (assembly GCA_001314345.1). Classification (NCBI taxonomy): domain Eukaryota; phylum Oomycota; class Peronosporomycetes; order Peronosporales; family Peronosporaceae; genus Phytophthora; species Phytophthora multivora. Next base: position 24,131 of record LGSM01000335.1, read on the forward strand.
TCTGCAGTCGGACTCGCAGCGTGCACAGCAGAACGCGGCCAACGGTTTTCTGGATCCGACCGTGAATCCGAAAGACGCCAAGCCGGCGACAGTTCGCACGCGGCAGGCGCTTTCTTCTGCCATGGACTTTTTGGGAGTCTGAAGTGGATAACACACACTGCAGATATTTTCTTCCACATTGGCAAGGACCTCTTGGCACGAGAGACCTAGATGCTGGATCACATTACTTGGTCAGCTGACTGTTTTCGTGGTGATGGACACTGGCCAAGTCTGTTTGAGGGACTGCTAGCTGGCTGGCAATGCAGCAACCAGTGACGCAGCGGAGTGAGGAAATCGGAGGGGAGGGGGGGAGAAGGAGACCGCGATGTGTTGAGGAGCACGTAGCGAACTCGCTCTTGGTGGCGCGTGTATCATATGAACCAGATAAGACAGGAAGCTAGCCACAATGCATTTGTATATTTCTTGTGTTTGCCTTGTCTGTTGTTCGTGTTCCTCATGATAAAACGAGCGGCAACGTACAGTATCAGGTTGTACATACGCAAAACTTCAGGCTGCACCGTTTCAAACTGCAACCTACACTTTTGCTGTTTCAACATGGCTACGTTTTGCGCACGTTGAGACCGTCGCTACGACGACTAGCATGGCCAAACAACATTCACGCATCAAGCAGCGATTCCAGTAACGTTAGCTCGGTATTGTCGACAGAGATCAAGAGGCAGTTTGCAAGATCTGACCAGTTTGCCGGCGAAGAGACGTCAACCAACTGCTGCAGCTCATGTAGAAGTGAACGAATAACTGCAACGTTAGGGAGTTTCTAACCTGGTGGACTTGAGCCCAGATGCCTCAAGCAAGTGTCGAGAACTTTTTTTCCATTGACGGCTCTATGCCGCTCGTCGTGAGCTGGTCATTCGCTGCTTGTCACTTGCAACGCCCAGCTGGACGACAGGAAGGAAAACGTGCGTGGTGCATTCTCCGTGGAAAGGCATCGGAGCGTCCTGCCTCTGCCGAGTTAGCACCACACCACAATTGGGGCTTATCCTGCGTGTGTTCCTCTAAAATCATTCTCCCTCGTCGGGCAGTCTCAATCAACCAGCAACATTTCGGGCACTCCCTTATTTGCAACAGTCAACACACATTCCCGTATCATGCCGGTTGTCGTGGACACCATTCAACCGCTGAGCACCGCCACGACGGTTGCGCTCAGCTCGAACCCAAGTGAACAGGAGCCGGACTCGACGACAACCACGCAACTCGAGCAAGCCGTTGCGCAGAAAGTCGCCCGAAGTCGCGAGATCAGCGCGTCGGCCGCCGTGTTGGGCGGTTGCATGCCCGAGAGCCATTATCTAAACGGCCAGGACAAGATGGTGCAGTTTGCAGGTCTCTACGTCGTTCGCGGCCCCACGGAGTCCAAGCATGTGCGCTACACGATGGACATCGCAGTCGCAGAGCTGGAGCTTCGCGGCCGCTGCATCCAGAGGTTCCAGAGCTTCTTCCTGCTGCGTAAGCACCTGCTCGAAATCCTCAAAACCTGTCGCGGACGTCTGCCGTCTCGAAAAAGCACGTTGTCCGGACTCGACGATGAACCGTCGATTTCAGCTGGTGCGGAGCTCGTTGAACTGCTCACTCGTCCTCGCTGCATTCAGTGCGCCGAGTGCGAATCGACCTACAACCAGCTCGCAGGTGTCAAGTTCCCGCGTCGGACTCTGTTTCCCCCGAGCCTTCAGGACGTGCAAGAGCGATCTCAAATGCTAGAGACTTTCCTCGACTATTGCGTGCGGATTGCCACGGCGTGGCCTGCTTGTCAACGCAGTAAGAGAATGTACGTCGCTGCGTTGGGCAAGTTCCTCGGCGTGGATCTCAAGGCTTCTCTTGCCAACCAGAAGGAAGTTGGCGCTGTGTCGGAAGCTCGTACTGTGGTTTGTGTGAACAACCAAGAGGAAGAGCAACAAAACGACTCGGACAAGTCCGAGAAGACCGAATCTTCCAGTGAACTCGTGTACATGCCGTCTCCGAGAGAAGTGAGCGAAAACGTGGAATCCACCGACAACTACGAGGAGGACCGTCACACGGAACCCAATTTCTCCTTCATCTCGAATCCGTCCAAGGAAGACAAGGACGAGAAGGCCATGGTGCGTTCGCAATCGCACCGCTAAAGGTGCTTTTATCCGTTGTAAGTCGTGTTTAAAATACATTTCTTATCCTAAAAAAAATGCTTGAAGTATCAGCGTTAAAACCTTTAGCTACAATCATTTCGATACATTTGTATACAATGTATACACATCAGATTTAGCGGAGACCATGAATGCTCTTGAATTGGCGCGTAGTGTCCATACTGATGGGTTTGTAGCGTTGCCGACGTGCAGAGCTTCTCCATATGTCGTGGAGCTACTGCGAGATCAGGTTCTTAACCGTTATGAGGAATTCCTGCTCGAAGCTGCCAACCAGAAGCTCGACCTGAAGCTTCGTGAACATTCGGAACGTCTCCCGGGCTTCTACGTCCGCGAAGGCGGTCGAATCGACATGCAATTGAGCACTTCGGCCTTTCAGACGATCCCCTTGACGTCACGCACAGTGGATACTGTGCACTCGGTGGATATGAAGCAGCTCAAGGTCATAGCTGACGCTTGGGAGCCTGTGCTCAAGGAGGTCTTCGCTTCTGATGAATATCATCTCGAGTATATTGGCTGTGTGCTCTCAAGACCAGGGGACGATGATCAGAACTGGCATCTCGATGGAGTTCACCGTAATCAACAAGTGCAGGAACCAGGTAAGGAACTTGAAGAAGAAAAAAAAATGTTTTTTAGGATACGGATTTTTCACTAATTATCCGCCTTTTGCTGACTGTAGTGGATCGCCTCAATGTGTTTGTGCCGTTGGTGGCCATTACGGACGAAACTGGAGGCACTGAAATGAAGTTAAAGTCGCACATTCATGACAATGGAGCTCGTGGAACGGCGTTTGAAGGTTTCCAGGATCTACCTAGTGTCACGGCCTGTGTCGAAGCGGGGACGCCAATTGTCATGGACTACCGCGTGTGGCACCGTGGTCTAGCCAACACGAGCGAAGAAACGGTGCGCCCTCTGCTTTACTTCAAATACGCGAAGGTGGTAGTTAACGTCCCGGCTGCTCCTGAGAAGAAGAGAAGGAGAATCACACCGATGTTGGTTTAAGAAGAAGAAAAACTACTTTTCTTCTTCTTCTATTTAGTTCGAGCTTTCAAGCAACGAGACAGTAGCTTCAAAAGCTAGAAGTTGGCCTGATGAAAAAGCAGCTTGCGTACGCAGCTTGGCTACACGCTCAGGTCGCACAGCTCCACGCTCTTTCGTTAGAGAGGACGGGCTGCTTGTGTCGTAACCCAAAAGGTGGCTCCACAGTGCTGTAGAAGCTTCCGTAGCGAGAGTCTGCGCGAAATGTTGGCGTGCAGAGCTCAGCGTGCTGGCGTCGCCTTCGAACAGGTAAACCACGAGATGATGCACTGCGAGAGTGTAGGCAAAAGCACCTCGAGTAGGTGACACTTGCTGCTTGCAAACTGCCTGCTGCATGGACTCCAAAAGCTTGGCATCAGGAGCTGTGCCACCTCGGGTGCATCGCTTGAACAGTTCCGGACTGACAACTTCGAAAGACGCGAGAGTGTGAAGCAGATGGGACTCCTGGAGCTCCTTCCACACGAACTTACGCAGTTCCAGGGGAAAATCGCGAGACAACAGCAGCGTCACGCAATGAGCAAAGTGCGAGTTACCGAAAGACGACGACGTAAACTCAGCCAATAGTTTCTCCACGAACGTCAGTACTTGCTGCTCATCCGACGAAAAAGACACCGATGAATTCACAGGAGGCTCGGCCTCTTCTCCAGACTCAAGACGCTGGATACGCTTGAGGTTCCGTAAGACCCCTTCGTACAGCAGTCGCGAGTCTACTGGTGAACGAAGAATCGGCTTGACAAGCGTAGGAAGCAGTTGCCGCAGTGCCGCATCAACGTGATCGTCGAAAAGCACGTCACTGCCGGCGAAAAACACGTGAACCAAGTGGAAAAGCTTGTCCTCCGGTCGCAGTTCAGCAATGGAGGGGATTGACGCCATCGAAGGCGCCAGTCGCTCGAACTCAAACACAAAACGGCACGTGGCGCTCACGATCAGCTTCATCTCTTCACTTTGAGCACGTGTCGGGTCCACTTCAGCCTCCCCAGCGCTGCGGTACTCGATGCGGGACAGAGGAGAGACCATCCAGAAGCTCGGCAACGGCAGATTGCTAGGGACGTAGTTCTGTTCCTCTTGGGGGAGACGTAAATGGTACGAGAATCTGTTCACACTCGAAACGCCAGTGAAAACCTGCGCTGAGTGCGCTTCTTGTTCGGGCGTGGCATTCACCAGAGCTTGGTAGATGGGCGTCAGCACTCGACTCATCCTCGTCGCGTCAGCTTCCTCGCTAAATACGCCAAGCAACTTCAGTGTACTCTGGTGGAACAACACACCGGCGAACAACCGTGCAGTCAGGTATTCTCCACCGGCGCCAAGACGTTCAACGAGGATTAACACCTGGTGATACACGTCCTGCACGAAATTCGCGTGGAAGTGTGCAACGTCACTCTGACCAGCAGCAATGAAGTCGCCCAAAAGAATAGTGAGCTCGCACGCTTGGATCAAACTGGAGCTGAACTTGGTAGAAGATGAATCAATCGCGCAAGTCGTAGCAGTAAGCAACGGCGTCTTGACTTTACGGGAAAAACTCTGCGCCACCTCGTCGTCGTCCATGTCATCAGGCAGCAAGTTGGTTCTCACAATTTGCTGGTGGAAGCGAACGATAGCAAGAAGCAGATCTCGCTTTGCTTCTGTATCATTCAATCGTGGAAGCAACTCCCGCGTTACCTCGTGAGACTGCACCAGCTTCAACACTTCTACCACACTGGCAGTCTCCAGGTTGTATTTCGTAGCATGGGCCGAAGCAGCAGCGAGGAATCGTAGTGTAGAGGAGACAAGTAGCACAGTCTTGACATCACTCACGCCCTGTGTGGCTAATAACGAGCTGATACCCCGCACAACTTCATCCTTGGCTGTATCCAGGAAGAAGCCCAACTGGTTGAAATAGTGTTGCGCCTCGTGCACAGATCCAAGACCACAAAAAGCTTCCAGCGCAGCAAAAAGCGCCGAGTTACGTTTAGCTAAATCGCTCGTGACGTTTTGCGTGAAGCCCGAAAGAGAGGAGAACAGGTACGCAAAGCAGTGGAAGTCGAGACCATATCCCAGCAGAATACGCCAGATTCGAAGGCTTTCGACTTGCATCTTCCCGAAAAGCACAGCAGCTTGGTGATTGACGTCACCAGAGGGGACTTCTTTCAAAGCCAAGAAGCCCTTCGTGCTCTGGATAAGGCCACTCGCGATAAGAGCCGAAGCCACACTGCGCTGGCCTTGACATAGTGCGCGTACAAGCTCCAGGGCCTTGAGCGAGAGCTGCAGAGACCGGATATTATCCTCTTGGAACGTCAGCACCTGCTCGTTCTCGATGTACTGCTTCTGCAGGAGTTTGAGAAGTCTTGTGTTCGAACTGATCTCGTGAGCAGCACGTGGCGAGTGACGAGCAACAGCAATCAGGATCTCCAGCATCTTTTCCGTTGCGTGTTGGTCAGGCAGTTGGATAGTCTCGAGAATATACCGCAGTCGCGTGCCCAGATCCATGTTCAGTAGTGCCTGGACAGGGTCCAACGCCGCCAAATCTTCATCACTGATGCTGGTTCCGTCGTCGGCCTCACTCGTGTCAATGTAAACCACTTCTTCAGTCACGTTGGAGTGGGCCTTGTTCTGCGTATTCGTTCCATTACGATGCAAGTGCACTCTGGGAGGAAGCACAACCGTACCGTGCTTCAGCTCCCACAAGTAATCTGTACCAGCGGAGAAATCCTCGACATCCACGGGTACAATGAACGCGTGAAGTGCTGAAATGCCACCGCTGAGTGCCGTGTAGTTCTGGTCATCCAAAACAATCCTCAGCGTCATTGCCATATCACGTGGTAAAACTCGTGGTGCAACTTTAAGACCCGCACGCTCTTGCAGCTGACGGTTGTGCAGGATCTTTGCCACGACGTTCAGCGCCATCGCGCGTTGACTAGCAACAGAACTGCGCGCCAGATGTAGAAGTTCTGGAAGTGTGTATCCTGCCGCGTCCGGGTCGTCACCGTGATGGAACAGTCCCGAGTGCGCTGGCAGCTCTGCATCTGTCGCATCCAGCAGTTTACCGTCCAGATCAAAACGTTCCAGTGTCGCGTCTTCCGCCACGGGACGCGTAATTTTCTTGTGCTGAGCAGGTTTGCCGTCCTTCTTCTCAGTGCTTTGAGTCCAATTCAATTTCGCTCGTTCCTCCGCTGGTAGCAGCTTGGTTTGTTCCAGGAGTTCCTCCTCAGTCTTTACAGCCGCTAAACTCTTGATCATCTCCTCCTTCTGCATCTGCTCCTTCTCCTGTTCTTCCTCGTACTTCACCACTGACTTTCCCACCTCTACCTTCGTAGCCGGCTTAATAGGAGCTGTAACAACTTTTTTCTCCTTCTTCTTCTCTTCTTTCTGGCCACTTTTCCTCCTGTTCTTCAGTTTCTCAACTAGTTTCGGGTCTAACGTCTTCAACAGCTCCTGCTGTGCCTCCAGGATCTCTTGAGGACTCATCTCCTGCAGCTTGGCCTTATTGGCAGCGTCAATATCCGTACTCTCCCGGTCCAAGTGCTTCTCCTGTTCCTGTTCCTGTTGTTTCACAGTTGCGATCTTCTCCTCGCGGCGTCTACGGCCGAAAAGGCTTTGGCCAGCGCCACGTCGCGTAACTGCAGGGAATCCAGAGGGCTTGGGGGTGAATACAAAGCTCTGCTGACCCACAGGCGTCACCTGACGCTCCACTACACCCTTGAGAACCTGCGGGCCTTCGTCTGGAGTCGATTCTGAGTCTTTTGAAGCCGAAACTTTGGGAGCAGCGCCGCGACGAGACACTGTAGCTGCAGGCTTCTTCTTCTGGCTCAGGAACTGCTCCTGCTCGCGCAGGAGCTGTGCCAGTTCGGCGTCCATGTCGACACCATTGGCCTCGCTCATTTTGATTGCGGAATGATTGGTCGGATGTATTTTTTATTTTAAGATTATGCAATTATTGAAACAAAATATTTCACAATAATTTCGAACAGTGTACCCATCTTCACTTTGAGAATGACACGCAAAGCGAGAGCGTCACGGAAGCCTCGCCATGACACGACACGAAAGCAACAAGCTACGACCAGAGATACGTCACCCCAATTAACGTCTCTGCACGTTGCTAGTGCTGAAGGTCATCTGGATGTCGTCAAAGATTTGGTTGAGTGCGATGCTGACGTCAATGTAGCCAACAAGGACGGAGAGATCCCAATAATTATTGCAGCGGAGAATGGCTACATCAAGGTGATTGCTTTCTTATTGAAAAATGACGCGTCAATAAACATAATTGATGGAGAAGGCTGGAGTGCATTGCTACGAGCGTCGTACATGGGTCACAATGAGGTTGTAAAGGTGCTTCTTCGTAATGGGGCAACAGTGAATTATTCCGGACCAAATGGATACACTGCGTTAATTCTTGCCAGTGGAAAAGGACACACAGATGTGGTTAAAACTCTTCTGAAATCGGGGGCAAAAGTGAGTTTCGCGGATGATAAAGGCGACAACGCACTGATTGTTGCCAGCAGAAATGGATACGAAGCCATTGTGAAGCTTCTGCTTCGAAATGGAGCTTCCGTCGACGTGATGAATAAAGATGGATACACTGCACTGATGGCTGCATCAATGGAGAATCACAGCAAAGTCGTCGCAGTTGTTTTAAAAAGGAAAGCAAGTGTCGACAAGAAGCGAGAAAAAGGAGAAACAGCTCTACTATTGGCTAGCGAGAGAGGGAACTGCGAAATCGTGGATCTTCTTCTTCAAAATGGCGCATCAGTTCATTTGGCAGGTGAAAATGACACAACGGCACTAATCAGAGCAGCAGGGAATGGCTACACCAATGTGGTGAAATTACTGGTGGCGTGGGGTGCTTCGATCGCTGCGGCTGATCGTTTAGGTATGACCGCACTCACTCGAGCTTCGGAGGAAGGCCACGTTGACGTCGTGGAGGCTCTTTTGGTGAGAGAAGCAGAAGTAAACGCACGCGGACGGAAAGGAGTCACAGCTCTCTTACTTGCATCCGAAGGTGGATACATTAAGGTGGTTGAATTGCTCCTGAAACACGGCGCTGCTATTGATGCAGTGGACGATGTTGGTGATACCCCGTTAATCGCAGCAGCCAACAATGGGAACGACGTTGTAGTACGGACACTGCTGGATCGCGGTGCATCGATTGATTTGGCCAATCGAGACGGCTGGACTGCACTTATGAGTGCTTCTGCGAAGAAATTCACTTACACTGCGAAGATCATTTCGTCGCGCTTTCAACATGGAGGAGACATGGACAAACAGCGTCCGAATGGGGCGACCGCTCTTTTCATTGCGAGTGAGAATGGGCAACACAAAGTGGCGAGTCAACTTCTGAAGTACGGGGCATCACTTGACATTGCGGACGAAGTGGGTAATACTCCTCTGATTGCGGCGGCATCAAACGGCCACGTGGAAGCGGTCAAACTGCTGGCCAAACGAGGAGCTCCTTTAGATGTGCTCAACAACTACGGCTGGAGTGCTCTCATGTATGCTGCGAGTGGGAACTACGATGTCGTGATGGCTACATTATTGGAGAATGGAGCGAACATGGACAAGCAAGGACAGAACGGGAGTACTGCTCTGCTCATCGCAAGTACGAAGGGAGCCATTGATGCTGTTCGAGTTCTCGTTTTCCGTGGTGCTTGGATAGATTGCGCGAATGCGGATGGTTCTACGCCTCTTCAACAAGCAGCTGAGCATGGACACGAAGCTGTGGTGAGGTTTCTGGTAGATAATGGGGCGTCGATTGATTTGATGGACAAAGACGGCTGGAGTGCACTGACGAAGGCCTCTGAAAATGGCTACACCGGCATTGTAGCGATCTTGCTGGAAAAAGGAGCTGCTACTGAAGAGCAGCAGCGAAGTCCATTCGACGATCTCATTGTGGCGTGTGCGAATGGCAGACTTGACGTCGCTAAACTTCTGATCACTAGTGGAGCACCAATTAACTCGGAAGATGAGAGTGGAGAGACTCCACTACTTGTAGCAGCAGCTAGAGGACACGTTGATATTGTGGCGTTTCTTCTGGAAAGTGGCGTGTCGGTTGAATCCACAAACAGCGAAGGCTGGACGTCGTTGATGAAAGCTGCTGAGCAAGGGCTCATGACTGTGGTGAAGACATTACTCGATAGCAAGGACATCAAAAGTGCGATTAACCTGCAGCTTTCGACTGGAGCGACGGCGCTGAATATTGCGTGTGAATACGGACATTTGGACGTGGTTGTTGCCCTTGTGAACCATGGAGCAGATATTGAACTCCCCGACAATGATGGCTACACTCCTCTTCTGACTGCCGCACAACTAGGGTATGCTGAAGTCGTGCAGTTTCTCGTGAATAGAGACGCTAACCTTGACGCTCGCCTTAGGAGTGGAGGTACTGCTTTGCTTACTGCTGTGTGGCGAAATCGACTGGCTGTAGTACGGATACTTCTGGATAGTGGGGCTAATATTGATTTGTGTGGAGATTTCCAAGGTTGGCCACCATTGCGTGTGGCGTATTTCAGTGGCTACAGTGAGCTCGTCCAGCTCATTTACGAGAAAGTGCCTGCTGCGACGAAGATGTCGCTTGTAGACCTCATCTTTGCTGCTACTTCCGCCCATGAACCTGCGTTTTTCTCCAAGACTAGCAATGAAGTGGACCAGAAGCATCGGAATGGAGATACTGCGCTGAGAATGGCATGCGAACAAGGGAAGCTCAAGACCGTCGAAAGCCTTCTAACGAACCCGAACAATGATGTCAATATGACGGACACTGACGGCTGGACTCCACTCGTTAGCGCCTCTGAAAATGGCTACACTGATGTCGTCGAGGTGCTTCTGCAGAAAGGTGCGAACATCAACGCACAGCTCCCGAACGGCTTCAGCGCTCTTCATATGGCCTGCCAGAATGGGCATATTGAGGTCCTGCAGCTACTTCTTGACCACAATGCAGCGGTGGACTTGGTAGACAAGAAGGGGTGTAGCTCTCTGCTAGTTGCTGCTCAGAATGACCAAGCGGACATTGTGGGAATTCTTGTCGATCATGGTGCATCGATAGATTGGATGGACTACGAAGGCTGGACGGCACTTATGAGTGCAGCAGTAAACGACAACGACAAGGTCGTCTCTGTACTGCTAGAAAGGGGCGCTTGTATGGATACGCAACAGCCGAATGGTGACACGACGCTTCTGATGGCTAGTGATGGTGGGAAGTACGACACTGTCAAGTTACTCGTTGAGAATGGCGCCTCAATCGATCTGCAAGCACAAGATGGCAACACTCCGTTGATCAGTGCGGCCGAGACGGGTCATGCCGCCATAGTGAAGTTACTGGCGGAGAACGGAGCGTCTATTGACGTTTTCAACCACGAAGGCTGGACGGGATTAATGACTGCGGCGGTAGAAGGACATGCTGATGTGATATCGGTTCTCCTGGAAAAGGGGGCCGGTGTCGACTTAAAGCGACCAAACGGAGCTACCGCTCTCCTTATCGCCAGTGAAAATGGCTGCACGGACGTTGTTCGGCTTCTCTTGGATTGTGGAGCATCTATTGACTTACCAGACGAAGAAGGGGATACCCCGCTTACAACTGCTGCTGCTAATGGAAATACCGCAGTATTGGAGCTGTTAGTGGAGAGACATTCGGGTATTAACGTGGCGAACAGCAAAGGATGGACGGCGTTGCTGTATGCTGCAGCTCAAGGGTGTACAGATTCGGTGTCAATACTGTTGAAGAATGGAGCAAGCGTCGACCAGCAACTGCCAGGCGGAAGCACTGCCCTCCATCTTGCTAGTGCACAAGGCCATGTGGAGACTGCTCGACTTCTTCTTCACAGTGGAACGCTGATTGATTCAGTCGATCGAAAAGGGAGAAGTCCACTGCTATTTGCTGCAGCAAGTGGTCATGCCGACGTGGTGCGGCTGCTACTGAAGTGGGGTGGATCTCTTGAACTATCAGATATTAAAGGTCGAACAGCTCTCACGTGTGCTGCTACGGAAGGGAACGCAGAAGTTGTTGGTGTACTTGTTGGGGACGGAGCGAACATCGGCCACAAAGAGGCAAATGGCTTCACTGCTCTTCAGATCGCCTGCAACAATGGATTTCTCGATATCGTGACTCTTTTAGTGGAAAAGAGAGCAGCAGCTGACAGTGACAGTGATAAGGCCCTCGCCACTGGCTCGTGCGAATGGACACAATGAAGTTGCAGGTTTCTTGTCTCAGTTGTCGGCAAACGCTCTGGGCGCCTGAGAATTGATTCTGATGATAAAGGAGCATCCGTAGGAACCTCCAGTACAATAGTTCTCTGGATTTTATATCCAGAGTCTTCGGGGCGAGTCATTCTGCCCAAAATAACCGTGTTTTTTAATATTCGAGGTGGCCCAAAACAAAATCCAGTACAAGATCTTTTTAAAAACCCTCTTAGAATAGTGGGTGCTTGCTACAATGCATGCGAAAAATTCAGTGGTCCCGAAACAGGGGTATTCACCCCATTATTTGATATTGGTATTATATATGTAATATTGTAGAACATGCGCATCATACAAATTATACCGATATCGTAACGAACTTTTAATATCATGTGTACATCTAGAAAAACCCAGTGATTGTTGCCCGAGTCCGCTAGGGGCAACATAAAAACATAAGACCCGAATTTGCCGGTTGAAGACATTGGGTTAATAACTCATTAACAACAAACGTACAACAAACGCGTAGAAACAAAATTAAAGACGTACGANTGTATTATTCAAACTTGCCAACGGAACAATTGGCAACGTTGTTAGTTTCTTACCCGATCCTGCCGATACCGTCACCACAGCAATAAAAGGTGGAGTCGAGTATCACGTGCATGCCTTGCCGCCACTCGTTGTATACGTCAAGCTTTTGGGGTATGATAACACCTCATTTCTTCCTGGATTTCCTCCTGGAGTTGTTCCAATAAAGCAACGGCTCGAAAAGGGTGTTGAAATCAAAATGCCGATGAGATCGTTTAAGGTCTCAATTAAGCAGGTACCTGTCGTGCCAGCTTTTGCACTTACAAGTGAAAAATGCCAGGGGCTTACTGTGGATAAAATGATACTCGGCCCTCTGCGTCATCCTACGCGCAGAAGCCCACAGCGCTCATCGTTTTACGTTGCCGTCACACGAGTCAAAGCACTGCAACAACTCTATTTAATGGAACCTCTAACGATTGAGTTTCTACGCTATTTCACACCCAGGGAAGATGCATTGGCTGAAAACCGGCGACTTCAGGCTATGGACGTGTAAGCTGTATGGTCAAGATACGTGAAGCACGATGAAATGCCTAAGCTAACCTATCACTCAGCTAAGTTA
>LGSM01000336.1:0-35994 GCA_001314345.1 Phytophthora multivora
TTTAAGTTAAGGCTCATAAACATAAACGAGAGGGGTTTCGATCCTGAATAAAGTTGGAACCCAGTTCCTGATTCTGATGAGTTCTGATAAATTATCAGAATCACAGTTCTGATTCGGTTCATTTTAGGCGCCCATCCGGACGAAAAAGAAGTACTTTCAGCCTCCCCAAGTAAATCTTCATGCAAGGGCTCGGTCCTCGTAGTCTCCGATGTAAGTCGCTCCATTTAGCACCAGGTCGCTGTCGGCAGGCCCTCCGAATAAATAATTATATTGAAAATATCCGGAAAGATTAGTACGGAATAATTTATCGTACACTGTAGAAAAAAACGGAATAACTTACGGCTTATGTTTCATAAATATATTTTTACAAGAGATAAGAATGGCATCATTATATTACACTACCATGTTGCAGCTACTTTTCTAGGCCATTGTTCCCTCACGCCATCGCCATAAGCTGCCGTTGCCATTCGGCTAGTTACATGTATAGAAGCGTTTATACGAAGTCTGTCATGTGCTGAAATTGCAGAAATATATTGAATAACCTTTTTTCGCATTCAATGGAATAACCTTTTCTGGCCATGCCCCGAAAATGGCAATGATATTTTCAGAGGGCCTGCTACAACTTGTCGGCATGCAGATTCCTCGACAATACGACATAGCATCTCCAGTCGGATCGCATTGCACAGCACAGCCCAATCGGGATCTTGTCACTACTACCACCCAGAGAATTCGGAATTTGACTCCGGTCGACAAAGGAGGTCAACCGCGCGAAAGAGAAGGTAGGCTTTTTAACCCTTAACCTTAGGAATAAGGTCACCGGCATGCGCCAACAGGAAAGAGTATAACCTTAAGTTATTACCAGTGGTATTAACTCTTTTTACTTGTGATTATGTGCCACACAACCGCATCGCTCATGTCGTAACCGAACTGCAAATGCAAAGCATGTGGTTACGAAAATGCCCAGCTGGTAAGAATTCCTACAAGAAATGCAAAGTTTTACAAATAATTATGTATCGCCATTTTCCCCCTTCAGAACCTTTGTCTAAATCGTCTTGTGAATCCACTGCATTCCCGAGAGCACCCAAGTGTTGCAGCTGCTCGACCAGCTCGTTGGTAGCAACCTCATTAGTTTCTGCTTCTGGTATTTCTGGCTGAGCACGCGCGTCACCTTGGATTTTTACTTTTGAAAACTCCCCAGCATTAGTTGCAGCCGTCAGATTCTCCCAACTTGGCGTTATCCACAACACAATATCACTACGACTCGGAGGAGTTGCTCGGAATGCCGACGGACTTGTATGTTGTGCTTCACGATCGTTTCACGAACCTCGGGCTCCAAATTTTGCTGTTACATCTTCAGAATCCTCAGGCATTGTCTGTCCTTGGCGCGTACGGTGCCTGCCGAAAACCCACGCTCTGAAGCGACCTTAACAAACCTTGAACAGGAGCATTTGTGCTGATACTGGGCAACCCCATCGAGTTCAACCACCACAGAACTATGAATTCCTCGGCATCACGAGGCAACACAATTGCATCACTAATTAAGCGCAATTTATTGTGGTGTTCTTTGCCTTGGCTGCACCGTTGCTCAATTCGCTCGCGTTGATGCCGCCACGACGAATTTTGCTTCTGTTTTTTTTTCGTTCGGCTGAGGTACTGATGGCGGGGTAAAACTTGGCAATAGCGTTACTGGTATCATTGTCGTGTCTAAATACTGCAATACCGTGCCAGGAGTATAGTCGACCGCAATGAGCTTGTAGTGTTTTGGTTTCCTGCCAGTTCTGGTGATGCACAGTCGTCCATCATAATAAAACCCAAATGCGCCTGCCTAAGTTTTAGCGCCTCGGTATAAGACTTTTAAGGCGGGAAGAAATATACCCATTTCACTTACTGCTATTGGTAGATAATCGATTTCCCTTAGGACAAACGTTCGGTTACGACATGAGACAGATCCAGTTGGCAAAGTGTGAATCAGAGTGATGAAAACGCCTGTTCTCAGCCACACGATGATAACACTTTTGTGATCGACTCGAACAGACTTGTGTCGCTCTACATACGTACACTGTGTATTATAATAACTCTTAAGTTACACACGAGCAGTACATGTACCGCCACGCTCCGTGGCGGCACACGGTACGTACATGCACACCTGCACGGCTTTTTTGATGGGAGCTCACTTTGCAACTTGCTCCCAGACACCCAAGCTTCTCTCGTTGTGTCTGCCATGCGTCTGACCTCTCTTCTCCTCGTTCTTGGAGCTGTTCTGCTCTCAATCACCAGCGCTGCGTCCACCCAAGTGGAAAACACGAAGGACGCTGCCGTTCCTAGTGTCGAAGGCGTCAGATTCCTGAGAGGCCTCGAGACAACCGACAGCGAAGAGCGCGCGTGGGGTATCAGGAATCTCTTCGGCAGGGGGAAATTCGAGAAAATGCTGATTAACGATCCGGCGCAGCTGGATAAGTACAAGACAGACACGATCATCTCCAAGTTAAAGGGCACGAAGTACGGCGCGGAACTATTGACGTATCTCAACAAGAGGTCAAAAGCCATCCGTACGGCGCGGAACTATTGACGTATCTCAACCAGAGGTCACAAACCATCCGCAGCGCTGGTGTTATCTAGACAGACGACAAATACACAAACCGCCATAGATGCCCTCACACATTCCTTCCATCTTGCAGTCTCAGGTCGGAGAGTCGTGTAGCCGTTTTCTAGATTTCTTGAAAAATTGGAGTTCTCGCGCGCTCTGCTTGCGTGGGGATCCCAGCCGCACATGACCGTCATGCTGACGTGAAGCTCCTCCAAAACTGCTGGTAAACAGCCATTTGATTATTCACTTGGCTGTTTGGTATCGTTTTGCCTTCAACCTGCCCATAGAGTCGCTGGTTAGTTGAGCTTACCATGGCGAGCGAAGTCTCAAGCTGACTGTTTCGATCACAGCTCACAATCCAAAACGCGCTGAATGACGGAGCTTCAGAAGGTTGAACGGCGGTTGGCTCACCTATTGGTGCTAGGGCTGCTGTTGAGGCTCGTGATGAACCCAGAACAGCGTCGTCAATACTCGTTGTGGCTATCTGGAGGAAAAGTCTCGATACTTGGGCTGCTGGTGCTGCTGGAGTCCTCACGATCGGTTTGCCGCACACCAGGGGAAACTTGTCATCTCTTGGCTCAAGTGTCCTGGACGCTTGGAAAGACCTTAGTGCAGTACGCAGCTCGAGGCTTCCGGCCTAAATTCCCCAAATGGACGCTACGGTTCGAGCTGGTGCGTGGCGTCATGCGTGACGCTGCCACAATGTTCGGAGATCGTATCGTGGATCCAACGCAAGCTCCAGTCTTCCGCTGGCACAGCGAACTCTTCGGGTCGTTCCTGGGCTGGTTCGCCCTTCGACGGCAAGGTTTGCGTCTAGAACCGGTCGTTTTCAAAGGTCTGGAGCACCTCTGGATCAAATCTTCGTCTGCGAGTAAAGCTAAGAAGCGCCTGGTAGTGCTCTTCTACCATGGCGGAGGCTACGCAGTGCTCAGTCCGCGCATGTACATCCCGTTCTGCTGTGATCTTCTGGCTGCGATCCAACGAGAGCTCCAGCCGCAAACCTCCAACGTCTCAGTCGAACTCTTGGCTGCAAACTACCACAAGATCCCGGAGTTCCCGTTCCCAGCGCCAGCCGAAGATGCTGTGGCAATGTACGAGTATTTGCTGCAACACGAGAAGCTGGAGCCGTCCCAGGTCATTCTGGTCGGTGATAGTGCTGGCGGAGGGCTCGTCATGTCCACTTTACTTCGGATTCGAGACGGGCAGTCGACTTGGAAGCAGCGTTTGCCCTTGCCCCTTGCGGCCATTGTAGCGTGTCCACTTGCAGACCTTACAGGCGACGAAGACCCGACAAACTCACTCAATTGCGTTCTCTCGCCCAGTATCATCGCTGCTAGTATTGACACTTACCGTCCACTTGGAAAAACTCCAAGAGAGTGGGCAGACGCCTCGCCAGTGCATTGCGACTTACGAGGCCTTCCACCAGTTTTTCTTCAGGCTGCCAGCTTGGATTATCTGTTCGATCACTCGGTTCGTTTGGCTGCGAAAGCGAAAGCTGACGGTGTGGAAAACTGGGAGGTCGACATCCATGAAGGAGTTACCCACGTTTTCATGGTTTATCCAGGATATATCCTGCCCTACGCCCGTGTGGCCATCCAAAGGATGGCAGAGTATGCAGCCAAACAGTTCTTGAGGACTTCCACAGATTCACCAGCCGCGTAAAGAAATCTGTTGCATAGGATTGAAAACGCATTGATTGAGTAGTCGAAGTAAAAGCTGCACCAATATTACCGTCTTCTCATTCCAGGATCCTGTCATGCTGTGAGGAATTTGCTTACTGCAAACGTCGCCATCTTCTGCACTCCCACGATACTGTAGGGAAGGATCCATGACGGGAACAGCGAAAATACGTGCGATACGCCCTCATTCACGTCCATTTCCCAGCCTTCGACACCGTCTGCCTTCGCCTTTTCCGCCAGCCGCACCGAGTCTTGATATAGATAATCCAACGTGGCAGCTTGAATGAAGACGGGAGGGAGGCCGCGAAGGTCACAATGAACCGCGGAAGCGTCCGCCCATGTTGCTCTGTCCGAACATGTCGGGTGATATGCAACGCGCGCAGCTTTGGCGACGCTGCGTGTGAGGATGCAATTCCGAGCACTGGCCGGGTCGATGCTTTCGCTCATGTCGACGAATGGACTTAACACAATTCCAGCCAGTGGCAAACGCGTAGGATTGTCAGCGTCGCGCAGACGTAGCAATGCTGACATCACGAGCCCTCCACCAGCACTATCCCCAGCCAGGATAACTTGGTCAGATGAAAGTCCTTCCTGATCCAGTAGGTACTCGTACATTGCCACGATCTCCTGTGGCTGCTTAGGGAAGCAAACCTCTGGAGTCTTGCGGTAATTGGCCAGGAAGATTTCTACCCGTGCACCTCTATTGCGGGCTGCAAACTCTCCATCCATCGCTGCTCCCAGTGTAATGCCGAAAAAGCTGTAAAACCTCGGACTTAGGAGTGAAAATGCCCCGCCATGCACGTACATCACCACCAATCGCTTCGTGCTGTTTTTGTCAGGATCCTTTGACCGGATCCAGAGATGTTCCAAGCCGTTAACCTCCACTGTCTCCATCCGACGATCGTACCATTGGCAGTAAAACCAGCCCAGCAGCGAGCCCACTGCCTCACTTTGTGTCCGGATGACTCGAGCATGGCGGACGTCCTTGACCATGCGATCCCCATACAATTCATTGACAGTTCGAATGACTGCACGCAAAAGCTCGAAGCGCAGTGTCCACTTTGGAAACTCGGGCCGAAATCCTCGCCTGACAAACCGCACAACCGTCCAGCAAGCAGCAGTTGATACTTTCGCTGCGAGAGACACCGCTTCCCACGGAGAGCGACACACGCCGCTCAACCCCGAGGTGATCCCAGCCACTACAAACGCCACTCCGATGCCTCCTATTAGTAAACTCCACGGAATCACCAGCTCCGCCATGACAATCGTCCTTCCCTGCCTCAAATGTCTTGTGAGCCCGACAGCAAAGCTTGTTTTTATGCAGATACCTCCATGTCCCACTCTTGTCAACCAAGTGACTTGTTCAGCGAATTTCTACCCTCAACAAGAAACGCACAACAAAAGCAAAAGCATATTCCAGGGTTCAAATGCACGCACCACTTCCCGGCCTGTCCGTGCTGGGCTGTATTCATCTGCTTGGACCAGAGTCTGCAAGTTGAAAAGGTCTCTACGTACCCTTCTCCGCATCGGATCTGCTACATCTACTCGTCCGTGATCTTCGAAGAGGCATCGCCGTACATTTCACGCAGCTTTTTCAGACGCCGGTCGGCCTCGCGAGCCTTTTCGGGCGACCGTGAACTGCTACGACGTCGCTCATCGCCCTTGGACATACCTGGCTGGACCACCACCACTTCATCCCGCTTCGCTGGGCTACGTGAACGCTTTCTCGTCGTCCAGCGATCCAATTTCAGAGACAGTGAGCCCTTGTAGCTGGCTGGACGCGAAGCGTAGTCGCGGCCAACTGCTTCAGCCTTGCGTCGTTCACGCTCACGTACTTGCTGCAGGAGGTCCCCAGTAATATCACCGCTACTAGTGAACAACAAATATGTCAGGCCAGGTCGTATAAGCCAGAAACTCACAGTACCGTACCTTGTTTTGCTTCGCGTGTGGCTACGACTTCGGCTGCGGTTGCGGTCGCGACAGCGGCGATCACGTGAAGCCGATCGTGATCTGCTGCGAGAACGACGCGATCGTGAATGATCACGACGACTGCCCCGGCGTCGGTCACTTCGACTGTTACGATCCCGGCTTCGGTTTCGAGGGCGGTCTCGGTCACGACGATTATCGCGATCCCGTGAACGCGAACGAGATCGGCCTTCGGACCGAGAGCGCGAGGGCGAGCGTCCACGGCGTAGTTTGCCCTTGTCGAACTCGATATCACCGAGGCTGACCTTCTCCGTGTTTCCATACGCTGGGAACGACACCTAATACGGATTACAGATTAGCGACACTATGCATCCCCTCTAGACTCCGGTTTGACATCATTTACCCAGAACTTGTTGCCTTCTTCAACCGAATCGATGACGGCGTCGTACATCTACACAAACATCAAGACAGAACTCGTCATAAGTATTCGTGTCCACCACGAACAGAGGAAATGCATTTGCTTACCGCTGGTTCGTTCTCCTCGTCAGCGTACATTGCACGGACTTTAGTGCCAGGCTTGAGACGACCAACGATCGCCAGGTTTTCTTTGGCACGCTCCTTCTTTCGGGAGAATAGTAGCAACTAGTAATGCAGTACCACATAACCACATAAAAAGACATCAGCACACGCTTGAAGGAATACATCACAACTGTATCGAGAATTTCCCCCCGCATTTCCCAAGCAACCCACCTTTACTTTAATCCCGTCCTCAATCTTCTTCGGGATCCGCGGCAGAATTGTGCCGAAGTAGTTGTTCTCCTCCAGCAGACTGACTAGCCACTCTCCAATGGTCCTACAAGCAACGAAAGCACCAGAGTCAGCACTTCTATCCAAGACTGCATGCTGCAGTAGTAACCTACACCACAGTAGCAGCAGCAGTCTTCCTTACCAACCAACTCCATAGACACCCAACTCACGTTTTCACGCTTGGGTTGGCCGACGCGTTAAACTCCTCCGTATCCTCCAGGTAGGGCTCGAACCACGTCCAGAGCTCCTCTGGGTCGCACGTGAAGCGGAGGTACAAGAACCCCACTACGCGGATGTACGGAGAATCCTGTAGAGATCAGTACAGGTTATTCAGTGTTTCATCCAGCATTTAACCCTTAATTATCCTTGTTTGCTCACCGTGTGCCGCAGCAGTCCCTGCATTTGCTTCCGCGTCAGACGCATGAGGAAGAACTTGTGCAGTAGACAGAAGCATGTCGACGGGATCCGTGCTGTGCCAGGAGACCAGGGCTCTGAATCGAAGTTGTAAAGGGTTAATATACAACTGGACAGAAAAAAATATACCAGCCTCGTACCAGCATGGTCCACTCGGTAGTAGATCTCGTCCACCACTTCGTGGTAGGTCCTGAACTTGTAGAGTTCATGGAAATAAGCAGATTGCAATATATTCTGGTGTAGCAGCGTGTTCAGGTTGTACGTCGTGTCGTTGCCATAGCTGCGAGATAACGAATTACGAGTTAAATCAGAGGTTAAATCGAATAACTCGCGCTATAGAACGTTTAAAGCTGCCAGTGCGGCACGTACATGGCCAGCTCGTCATTCTTAACGCGGCGCTGTGTCTCTTCGGGCGGTTGGTCTTGCGTGCTCTCGCGTAGAGACTTCTGCAGCGCGTGCCGGGTGAGTGCGGAACGAGACATGGCCAGCGTGTCGACTGACGTAATTTAACCGCTTCTTAGCAAAACAGTGTGGGACACACTGAATTGCATTTTGTGCTGGTAGCGTAGGGATTACGGCATCGTTACAAAATGTACAAAATCATGTACCGATCTGCTGCCATACTTGTGCTGTATCGGCCTCATGCGCTCCATGCACGCTACAATGCGTTACGCACTGCAATGTGCCATCACGTGCGAGCTGTCGTGCGTCCGGCGTGGTTGACACGCTGTAGGAAGAATCCATCAACCGCAAGTTGCGGAGCTTGACCTTTTGCGAGCTTCAGACAGTTGAGGCGGGCGTTTCAAAGCCGTTTCCAAGTCTGTACGCTGTATCTGACAAATGCAGTCCTCCAAGCCGTCGTCATCTTACTCAAAATGGCCGCCACGCTTACTGGCGGATACGTAGATTTCGTCATAATTATCTCGGACAAGTCTCTAATAATTTAGCTTGGGTGGGTCGACGGTAGTTCGCGTCGTTCGCTCCATGTCGAGGCTGTCTGTTGGTCGTCAACGGCGGTTCTGTGTGTGTGTGTGAATCTGCTTCCTATCGCAGTCAAATGGGGCGGAGCTTGCTCTATCCGTCTCCTTCTTGTGCTCTGGCAAAAACTTAGCAGCTCTTCAACGCCTCCAGCCACATGGAAGCGTCCACGTCGTGCTCGGCGTACACGTACAGCTCCTTGTGGTTCTCCAAACGAATGCACAAACCGTGCGCGCGGCCGCTCCAGCGTGTGGCTGAGATCACCTCGAACTGCTTGTCGGCTTCCTGCGGGTCCGAGCTGCGCTGTGAGCGGCTCCGTCGGATGGTCAGATGTCCGTCCGTCAGTGTCATGAAGCGCTTCTTCGAGCCAGGAAGCAGTCCGCCCCGCATGTACAAATAGCCCTGCATGTCGCAGTCCTGTGCGTCATCCTCATCTTCGCTGCTCAGCACGCTCATGGCCGTGTGTGTGAAGGGCGAGCTGGCCTCTGCCTGGTACGAGCGCTGCGTCGACAGGTCGCTGGCCATCGTCCGGCGGAGCGGCACCTGTCCCATCATCTCTCCGCGTGCAAGGGGCGCTTCCTTCAGCACCTTCAGCCACTGCTCGCGGGAGTCCTGGTCGCCTGCCTGTACGTAGAGCACGCGTCCGCTGTAGCTGGTAATTTTGAGGCCGAAGCTGGTCATGTCCGAGAGTTCAACCTTGGCCACACGTAGTCCACCTCTAACGGGGAGGTCGAGGCATTGGGTACCTCCACCCAACACGTCCGACGCAATGACACAACATTGTGTATAGTAAGTGAGAGCAGCTCCGTTGAGCAGGAAGAAGCGCTTCTTCCAAGTCTTAAAGGACTGGCCACGCTTCCACAGCCAACCGTAAAACACGGAGCCTTTGAGTTCCTGCGTCGGGATGTTCATCATCGTGAGGCGGTCCGTGAGGGAATTGGACGCGGTGGAGGCCGCCAGCGACGAGGAAGACGACGACTGCGTTTGTGACAGTGGAGACTGCGCCAGTTTGCGCTTGCTGCCATTGGGGCTGAAGCGGTGGCGACTGCTACGCATACTCGGGTGGCCGTCGGGCGTCACGGGCGACACGTTGTCACCCAGGATGGGGAACTCGGAAGTGTTGGTATCGACGAAGGTTTCGCCGCTGCTGTCGCTCCGGTCCATCATGCGATAGGCGGGTGGGTCTGGAGACTCGAAACCGAGGGGATCTGCTGCCTGGACGTCCGGTTCGCACCGGCACCAACGCAGGGGCTTTTCGTGAATGTAATGGGGCTACGGTAGTCGGCAGTCCGATTGAGAAACGATGAATGGCTCGAGAAGGGGAAAAAAAGAAGACGCCGCCCAGTCTGACTCGCAGCACGATTTCAACCAACTGTTGCACGCAGCCAGGGAGTCAGAATTCACTTGCTTTCACTATGCCTATCTTTTTTGAAGTTGCCATAGTGAAAGCAAGTCAAGAGGTTCATAGTACTTGGGGAAAAGCTCCCGGTCGTTTCCTTGAAAAACCCGCGATAGCAATGATGAAGGAAGCGGCAATTAAGTTCATCGCCTTTTAGTCGATTCAGCAAACGCCTTATCCATTCTTCGGACTATCCCAGCTTACCGGTACATGTAGTTGCCGGTGTCGCATCGAAGGCAAATCTCCGCTGTCTTTAGTAAGTTACTGTACGTCGTGTAGGTGTCAGTCCGTGATTTCCGTTTTCCCAGTTACTTACACCTCGCTGCTAGGTAGTTGTGCACAGTTACAGCGTTTAGACGCACGCTGAAAGCCTTAAAAGTGTGGGAGATGCTTGACACCAAAGTGGCGAGTGGCAAAACAGCAAAATCTGGCCGCTTTTAGCTCTCTGGTCGACATGGCGACGACATTGAAGATTTTGCCTTCCCGCTCGTTTGCTCGTCTGGCAACAAACTGGTATGGAGCCCGCTCGAGTCGCGCCCGCGTCCGGATCGTAGGCGTTTTCAGTCTGTTCACGCCGCGCCAGCGGTGACCACTTGGTGTCTTGCGATGATAAACTTGTCAATTGCCACGATACAAATGCTCGAGGAGCACGTGAAGGTGAAGAAATCTGCTGGAAAATCGCAATTAGCCACTTTCTTTCGGACCTTCTCTGCAAGTGGGTCAAATAATTTACAGCAAGTCGCCCACGAACCTATCAACACTTTGCGTCACACTGCGACGGCCATTTTGCTGGCTGTTGGCAGCCTTTGGCCCTTGGAAATGGCCGCCGTCCACTGCAGTCTGCGGTCATTTCGCGGTGGATTTTCCCTGCGTTGGTCGCGGCGTCGGTCATCTCTATGGCTGCAGACGCGGCGAGAGACCGCCAAGGCGTTTGCAGAGACGGGGGGCACTGCGCGATTTGCCGGTGCCCTAACAACACGGCGGCGCCAACGGGACTCGGCGCCGGGGGATGGCCGTCAACGGCTGATTCGCACGCTGCCAGACGAGAGTCGGCGTCAACAGGTTCAGCGAAGCCAGCCGGGCGCCGGCTGGAGGGTGTGTGTGTCTCCTCCTTTTGAAGCGCCAAACCTTCATGTCTGTGTTGCACTTTGAGCCAGCTGCAGGCACTGCGATTAGCTCACTTTGGAGGCGAGCCGCGCTGGTCGGCCGCTTCAAGGTAGGCACACACGCCATGCAGATGGCCAGCAGTGCACGAATCGTGCATGTAGCACGTTGCCTTCCTTACCTCCAGGAGGGAGTTCTGAGTCAGAGGCTGTTGAGATTTCGTTCCCGTCGAGGGCCAATTTGTATTGGAATTTGCAATTTGCAAGACCATTTTGCAGTGACGACGCGCGCACGTCGCAGGCGGACTTGGCAACGATTCAGTGTTTACTCCACAGCACAGACCATCTTCCAACTTGGCATCTACATGGGATTGCGGTGTTCGTTTCGAGAAGAGCAACTTTATTTTTTGGGGCAACATTACAACTTCAACGTATGAAGGAAAGATGCTGAATTCATTTCTGCTGAACGCCTGGTCTACTACACTACATGTAGTACGCGGCGCCTTGGCTGTCTACACGCAGCAACAAACTACACTGTCGCCACGTAGAGGGCAGTGGACGCACTCGCCCGTCTTAATACAATTGTCGCTCTTTACATCTTGGAGGGGTTGCGGAAGTGCTGGCCAGCGTACTTGGCGTCGCTGCCCAGAGCTTCTTCGATACGCAGAAGCTGGTTGTACTTGGCCAGACGCTCCGAGCGGCACGGGGCTCCCGTCTTGATCTGACCCGTGGCCAGACCCACAGCCAGGTCGGCGATGTACGAGTCTTCGGTCTCACCGCTACGGTGCGACGTCATGACACCCCAGCCGTTCTTCTGAGCCAGAGCGACGGCATCCACGCTCTCGGTCACGCTGCCGATCTGGTTCACCTTGAGCAGCAGAGCGTTACAGGCCTTCTTGTCGAGGGCCGTGGCAATGCGCTTGGGGTTCGTGCACAGGAGATCGTCGCCCACGACCTGCACCTTCTCGCCGATAGCAGAGGTGAAAGACGTGTAGTGGGTCCAGTCGTCCTGGTCGAACGGGTCCTCAATGCTGACGATCGGGAACTCCTTGGCCAGATCCTTGTACAGCTGGCCCAGCTCCTCGCCGGTCAGCAGGTCCGTGGATCCCTCCGTCTTGAAGTCCAGGTCGTACTTGCCGTCCTTGGTCAGGAACTCGGAGGACGCGACGTCCATGCCAATGCCGATCTTACCGTCGTAGCCAGCACGGTTGATAGCGGTCATCAGGAGCTCCACACCCTCGCGGTTGCTCTGGATGTTAGGGGCAAAGCCACCCTCGTCACCGACGTTGGTAGCATCCTGGCCGTATTTCTTCTTGATAACGCTCTTAAGCTGGTGGTACACTTCACAGCCCATGACCATGGCCTCCGAGAAGCTCTCAGCGCCCGTGGGCAGCAGCATGAACTCCTGGAAGGCAAGCTTGTTGCCGGCATGCGACCCGCCATTGATCACGTTGAAGCTGGGCACAGGCAGCACCAGGTTCTTGTTGCCGATGAGGTCGGCGAAGTGCTGGTAGAGCGGGACACCCTTGGCGGCGGCACCAGCCTTGGCCACAGCGAGCGACACGCCCAGAATGGCGTTAGCTCCGAGCTTGCCCTTGTTGTCCGTGCCGTCGATCTCGCGCATGAGGTTGTCAATGTCGCGCTGCTTAGTGGGGTCGGCGCCGATGAGCTTGGGGGCCAGCACGCTCTTGACGTTCTGCACGGCCTGCTGCACGCCCTTGCCGGCGTAGCGCTTGCCGCCGTCGCGCAGCTCCACAGCCTCGTGAATGCCCGTGGAGGCGCCTGAGGGCACCGACGCGCGGAAGATCTCAGCGCTGCCCGACAGCGTCAGGTCCACCTCCACCGTGGGGTTGCCGCGGCTGTCGATGATCTCGCGCGCGTGGATGGACTGGATCGTGCTGGCGTTGCGGGCGGCACCGACGGCGGAGGCCGCGCGGCGCAGAGGAGCAGACGTACGGGCGAGCATTGGGAGGGAAGAGGGTCTTGCGGAGCTTGGAGCGGTTGGCAAAGTGAGTGACGACGGTTTGGAGCTGGTGGACGCAGCGGAGCTCCTCGAAGCAGAAGATTTGCGCACTCCACTGACGGAAAAACCGATATGATCATGGACAGTCAAGATTTCTATATATCGAATATGATATATTATCTAAAGTGAAATGATGTGTGGATACTTTGCTAGAAGTAACGAATAGTTATAATTATAAGCAGGTGAGTGAAAGGGTCTATCCTATTTTAGAGGAGATCAATGACGTTGGCAGCAGAGAATCGCGATCTATGTGCCGGTGATGTGGCGCGCTTTTCAGCCAATACAAGGAAAAGATGGTGAATTATCAACCAATCACAGACAGAACAGCGTGTGGGGCTGGATTTGAAGCGCGAAACCCAAGCACCAAAGTCGCTCGTACGTTGCAGCCAGATGGCTTGCTCATTCATTCGCCTTGAGGATTTGAAGCGACAACCCAAGCAGCCCAGATGCAGATTCCATCGCCAGATCCGATCCACTCGACGCTCGATACCGGTACGCTGCGCCAAGGAGGCCTGCATCACACAGTATCGGAAATACCCATGTCTGTTTATTTATTTCGATGAAGCGCTCAGTCGCAGGGGAGTACGCCGAGCTGTCTATGCTGCTACTGAGGGTGCGCTTTCGGCTGCAACATTCATCTCCAGTTCGGCTATAGCGTTTTTCGGTATGTCGGCAGTGATTTCGTCTATGGTGACACCATTCACGAACTGTTTGGCTGCAAATGCTGCCATCCTCTGAACACCAACGTGGGCGTACGGGAGAACGTATCCAGGGATGACCATAAACACATGCGGGACTCCTTCGTGCATGTCCGTTTCCCAGTTGGTGACGCCGTCAGCTTTGGCCTTAGCCTCTAGTCTCACCGAGTGCTGGAACAGCGTGTCAAAAGTTGCAGTCTGCAGGAAAACAGGAGGGAGACCTTGCAGGTTGCAATGCACCGGAGAGGCGTCCGCCCACGTACTTGGGTCGTCACGAGTCGGATGATACGAAAGCACACTTGCAGCCGTCATGTTGAGTGGGAGGACGCAGTGTTGGCCAGCCACTTGGTCCTCATTCCAAGTGAGATCAGCGAGTGGGCACATTACGATGGCCGCCAGGGGGAGAGGAAGCTTCAATTTCCAACTCGACAACCCGTCCCGAACACGCAGCAGAGTCGACATGACGAGGCCTCCTCCAGCGCTATCCCCTGCCAAAATGATCTGCGACGGCTCCAGCTTTTCATGCTGCAGCAAGTACTCATACATGGCTACTGCGTCTTCCGCAGGCACGGGGAATTGATGTTCCGGAAGTTTCCGGTAGTTGGCAAGGAAGACGTCCACGTCCACGTCGTCAGCTCCGAGCTCCTTCCTGATCGCGCCTGCCAATGAGCTGCAGAACGAAGTGTACATCCTCGGACTCAGCACTGCGTAGCCTCCTCCATGGAAGAAGAGCACCACCAGTCTCCTCCTCTCCGCTTTGGCGTCGTCAGTGGATGTCTTGAGCCAGATATGTTCCAGTCCATTGAGACGAACGCTCTCGAGTCGCAGTCCGTGCTGCCAGCGAGCGAACCAGCCCAGGAACGTTCCGAACATGGCCGTATGGTGACGGATCACCCGCGCGTGCTGCACGTCTACGATGCGCTCCCCAAACCTGGTGGCAGCGGAGCGCATGAGTCCGTGGAGCAGCTCGTAGCGTAGCGTCCACTTGGGGAACTTGGGCTTGAAACCTCGAGCCACGAACTGCACCGTGATCCTGCCGAGCGTCCAGGAGATGCCTGCTAACAGCTGGGCAGTCTCTAATGGGGTACGGCAGAAGCCTCGTGACGCCTCAAGCAGCAGCAGCACAGCGATCGCTCCACTGGTGCCACTGAAGAGCCAACGGAGGAACGTGCGGCGTCGGTCCGGGTCTGTCCAAAGGCAGAGGAATGGGGCAGAGAGAGGTTGCATTGCGGACGATAGGACGGATACGTTAACCATTGCTGCGTGGCTCGAGGAAGGTTGGGGAGTGACCATTGCTGCGCTGCATGGTCGGACTGGAAGTGAAGATGTGAGTCCTCGCTGTCATTGACACAAGATCTTGAAAGGGTGTGACTATAAATGTAGCCTTATCGATTTTGTCAAGGTATTAATGTTTGAGAAGAATTGATCAAAAGCAAACATACTTACCAGAACAACACTGTAGTGTCAGTATTAATATTGACAGGTACATGTTGAAGTTAAAACTGAAAATGGACCTTGTGTAGTCAACAAGCGACCGGTTTACTCGAGAAATCTGGGGGTTGGAGCGATATCCACGATCTGGTCGCTGCCCTCCCAGAGCATGAAGGACGAGATTTGTTTGTCCAGGCCGTACAGCGCAAAGTTTGAGGGGAAATTCGTATCATCCGTCGGCCACGTGCGGACGAGGCCACCGCAGTTCTCATTCCTGTAAAAGGCGATACGTGCTTGCTCCGTTTGAGGCAAGTCTTTCCACTGCGCAGACGACACTTTGTTGTCGAAGATGCCCATGTTGATGCAGAGCTGCGACCTGTTGAAGTTGTAGACCCAGTGGCCGCTGGTGGTCCCGAAGTTCTTGTCCACGAAGAAGTGGACGGATTCAGCTGCTGCAATGGTCAGACCCAACAGGAAAATAGTTGCTACAGTGAGTGCCGTGGGTTTCATGGCGCGTTGGACGAGTGTTGGGCTCGGTGAAAGGAAGAGTGACGCTTGAATGGGAACCAAGGCAGTCTCGCCCTTTATCTACATATTTAGGGTGATAAGGGTCTACATGTATCCAGCGTTTGAAGACCGTGGGTGCAACCAGCACCATAATGTACTGCAATGTTTGTTGTTGTTGTTGTTGGGTGTACCGTACTGCTGTTTTGTAAGCAAACGTGTCATGTAGTTATCACCAATGACGGTGATATCATGGGATAGGAAAACGTGGGGCTCTATTCGTTTCGTCCTAAAGTCCATCGTAAGTCGAGCTCATTGTTCAATTCCACTCGTGGAAGTCATTTCGGACTCCTGATCTCGTCAGCAGCGCTTATGAAGTTCATCCAGACCCTCGCCACTATCGTCGTGCTGTGCTGTGCCCAAGCCTGCACCGAAGCAAGCGCACCAATTGACCGTCGTCCAAGGTGTGGGCAGTACAATCGTTCCCCTGAGTGCAACTAGAAGCAATTTCATCCCCAAACGCGCAATGATACGTTATCCGACATCCGCTGCAGAAGGGGGATAACTGGGAGGTCGTCATACCTTTCTGGGAAATACTAGTACAGCTATCCACAATGAAAAAAATAGGGTGCTTTGAAAAACAAATATGTTGTGGTGTTTGGTATTTATAATACGAAGTACTTCTTAGCGTTGGAAATTCCAATGGAACTATGCTAGTTCAAACTACATGTATGCATTGTAGTGTGATGCATCGCTGTACTAACGTTAGAAACAATTGATCGTTTGACCTGCAAAAGGCACAAAATACCCCTGGTAGTAAAATTAAAAAAATCACGCTACAACAAAAACTCGGTTTCTTATTGACCTCATAATTTATTTCAGTATCTGATGTACGCCCACGCTTTCGAGTGTAGAATTGCTTGTTAACTTTCCCATAGCTCCTCTCCGATAAATTACAGTGGTTTAAGCGAGTCATTTCAGCACTCACTTCCGGCAATCACGTTGCAGGGAGTCGCGGCACTTGTATCTGTAGGCAGAGTTTGGGTCAGGAAGATTCGGTCCGGTTGCTTCGCCAGCAGCATTGGCATGGGCTACGAACACCACAGCGACAATGGATGCTTGAATGAGCTTCATATCAGTTCTTCTGGGGCATCTGAAGCTTCAACGAGGCAAATTGTATAATGAAACCAGAGCGTTCGTTTACCAGAACGCATGACCGCACCGAGATGAAGACGAGTGGATCATGGGATAGGAAGTTCTGGGGCTCCAAGTTGTGCAGCAGTTGATTAGAGTTGGAGGTGTTTGGTATCGACGTTTGGTGACGTGAAAAGCCGTCAACGTGGATACTATAGAAGTACCAAGGTCCGCACTGGAACATTATCTATGTTTTGTCCTTTTAGAATGAGAACTGAAGCTACATGCACTATGGAAACAATCGAAGATAACTGTCCATTCAGGGAATCGAGTCCGGAATCCATGAGACAAATGTCCTCGTACCGGCGATAAATGTTACCAGGAGATCCAGAAAATTATGATCGTACAACGTGAATATTATCTGGTAGACATAAAAGAAAGGGTGCTGTCGAAACCGGAACAAAACGCCACAGCTGCACGAAATGCAGTGTCCACTAGTGTGCAACCGCTAGTTCGATACACTCTGTGCGTCTGAAATGCAACTGTCAACGCTTGGAATGTGAACTTCCAGGCCTCCCAGGCGTCCTGCAAAACCGTCGTTCAGAAGCATCCAGAAACCCGAACGCAAGACGAAGACATCGGTGATTTTTACTTGTGTCCAGAAGCAATAGATGGGCGAACACAAGCGTTAGATTGGCCGTAAGAATGATTTTTCGTTTGGGAAATCGTCGGCCGTCCACAATTTTTCAGTAAAATATTAAAAATGGCAAGTTGCCACAGTTTACTTCAGCAACATACAAAAAACGAAAATGAAGAGAACGTTGACACTAACAATGACGACGCGAAGTTACAAGAATAGATAACTCCATAGAAACTCAGAACGCCGGAGCTGCACATGGAAGTTGCACAGGTATTCGGAGCGGCATCAACTGCCTCGTGATGAAGCCAGCGAAGCGTTCAATGCCAACGGACGACTGCGGCATCATGAAGTGCGGGAAGAGTGTGAACACGTGTGGCATGTGCCTGTGGACGTCCACTTCCACCCGAACGCCGTGATTCCGCGCGTTCTCGGCCAGTTGCAACGACTGCTGGTGCAGAATGTCGAACTCCGCAGCTTGGATAAACAGCGGGGGGAGGCCGCGAAGGTTCGTGTGGAGCATCGCGCCCTCCTTCCAGGAAGACTTTGGGGTGTCCACAACGCAGAAATCCCGGATAGCGTCCAGCATGGACTTGGAGATGAAGCAGAACTCGGACACGGCCACGTCGGCCGACAGATCGGCGTACGGACAGTTGCACAGCGCCGCCAAAGGCATCGTCCGTCGTGCTCGACGTAGTCTCAGCAGCGTCGCCAGTACCAGGCCGGCACCGGCGCTGTCGCCAGCCAAAATGATGTTCTTGGGCGAGATCTTGTCGTGTTTGACGAGGTAGTCGTACATGACCATGGCGTCATCCAGGGGAGTAGGGAAGGTGACCTCCGGTAGTTTCCGGTAGTTTGCAAGTAGAATCTGCACGTCGATGGCGTTGTGTCCCCAAGCAGCGAGAAGCTGAGTCTGCACTTGAGTTAGTAGACGACTGGCGAACTCGACGAAGAAGCGAGGGCTGAAGAGTGCGTAGCCCCCTCCATGGTAGTACAGTACTACGATTCGTCTCTGACTGGCCGTCGTCTTGGAGCTAAGGGTAGTTTTCAACCACAAATGCTCCAGTCCGTTGTACCGGAAGCTCTCGAGGCTGTTGCCGTGTCGCCAGCAAGCGAACGCCCCGAGTAACTGGCCGATGAGTTCGAAGTTGCGTCGAAAAGCCAAGGCGTTGGGCATCTTAAGGATGTGGCAGCCATTCCGTTGGCCCGCAGCGAAGGCGATGGCCTGGAACCACTCGTACCATAGCGTCCACTCCGGGAACTTTGGCTGTAGCCCCCGTTTGAGGAACTGTAGAACGGCTGCGTTGGCCGCCGAAGCGACTTGAGCCGTCAAGCTGCAGACGCCCTGGAAGGACAAGCAGAAAGGTCGAAGCAGTTCGTGCACTGCCAGTAGCAGCATCAGTTTGGCCAGGACGAAGACGTGGGCGAGGCCGAGCCATTGCAGGTGGGTCGCATTGACCCACAGAGAGATCCCGGCCACCGCGAGGAAGACCGGGAGCGTGTACGCTGCGCCGTAGCCGACGGACCTCCCGCTCGCGAACTTGTGGACGTGTTTGCGGAGGTGGTTCCTGGCGTGCCTCATCGTTCAACTGCCTGTGTGCGAGGAAGGAAGTTCAAGACTGAACGAGGGCAGGAAAGAGGTCAGGAAGGTCATGGATGGGTTCGATCTTCGATCGAGGCTTTGACTCGTGTCCCTCCGATTTGCACGTCGTCGCCCGTTCAAGTGCTGAGGTGACGCCGCGAAACGGATCCGTCGAGTCCAGATGGCGGCCACCTTTTGAGCAACGCCTGGGGGCATCTTCGCAGTTAGCGGAGCCCTTGCGCCGTCCATGTTGAAGGCGGAGAGTTCCTTGTAGAAGCGATGACTGGCGATGGCCTCAGTTGTGCACAGTAGTCGCAAGGACAACGGTTGTCACTGGAAGGCGCAACTTTCCAAGCAGCCATCGGATGGGGCGTATGCAAGTCGCTGTTTGCACGCCGCCGCCACTGTTTACTGATGCACGAAATGACGCTAGCAACAAAATGACTGGCGTGTTATGGTCTCCGAGCTAAAAGTAAGGGCTTTCCTCACAGAGGAAACGTGTGCGAATCTACTGGACAAACAGTGTAAACGGTGCTGACTTGGGGCTCCACTTACTGGAAAAGACGGCGGTTGATGATTCTGCGTGAGCTGGAACGCGTCGTCCGCTTCTGGCTGTTCGCACTTGAAGCTGCTGCTGTCGTGATCTTCCGTTGGCGTTTCAGTCTGCGAGAGCTTCGAGGAGCAGTCGTCGCATGACGAGCTTTTCGTTCACATTTCCCAGCCGACTGCGCTTCCTTCAGTAGTTGACAAAAGGAGATCGATGGTTCTTCGTCCTTTTCGCTCTTCTTGACCGAGTCGTGGAGATCTGAAATGACACTCAAGACGAACGGAGTGAGTTGCAGTGGAGACTGGCGGTGGCCATTGGGGGATTCTTGAGCCAGAGCGACGTCCATGTTGTCGAAAAAGTGCTGGCAGTCGACGTCCAGCTCGAACTCCAGTAAGTCGCCGTCGTAGGTACTCAGGAAGTTGGAGATCCACGCCAAGTCGTCTACAGAGACCATAGTGCTTGACTCACGGTACCAGCTCATGCTGTAAAGAACAACAGCAGCACTGGGAGAGCTCTACACACGAGGAAGTATTCGACAATGTTTTCCACTGGAAAAAATACTGCTTAGCCAGAAAGTTCACCTCCAGAATCTTGAAAAATAGACATACCAACACGATTTTTGAACGACGTGAGCCTCTATTGTCCAGAAGGGATTCCTGTGTCAACTATGGCGGCAGCTCACTCGTCGTCCTCGTCGCTTTTACCTGCGTTAGCGCTGTCAATGTCCTCTATCTGCGCCGGTGGTTGAGCCAAGCGTTTGAACCACGCCTTCTCGTGCATCGTAGCGAACTCTTCCACGTCAAACTCGTCCTCCAGAGACCCGTAGCTATCTGCTGTCTCAAGCCACGTCCGGCATTGCTGCACCAGGATCACAACAGTCAGCATAGCCATTTGATACAACAGACTTTAACAGGGAGCAGCTTACCTCTTCGTTTTCGAATGCGGGAGAAGCATACAAACAGGCCAAATAGTAGCCGCCAAGCTTGTCGTGGAAGTGGTGGGCAGAGCGCAACACCTCTACAGCGTGTGTGAAGCGAATCCCACCGCTTGTCTTCTTCCGCTTTTGCTTCTGCTTCTTTGGGGGTCGCTCCGCTCCGCCTTCTAGATCTGGGAACGACCGCACAAACGCTGCAAGTCCTTTGCCAAGAGTATTGAGCAAATGAGGCACCCGCTCGTCGATCTCCTCCTCTTCAGGCTCCTCCTGGTCGTGGGTGTCCCTCCGCTTGCAGATTTCGTGGCACTCTTTCAGATCGAAGCCGGCATCGGTCAGCAAGCTTCTGTATCGAGCCTCCAGATCGTCGAACAGCTTCGTCCACTCCTCGACAGTTGGCGTTCCACCCAGAGAAGCTCTCGACAAGCACCTTGCAGCCACATAGTTGGTCATCTCCATCAGAGCCTCAGCACTATCCGAGCTAAGAGCTGTTTACAAGGAAGCCACTTGTTAGATCAGAGATCAGAATACTAGCACTTTCACCTCGAAAACGTACAGATTGCCTGCTGGTACAGTGAAAGTGTGCGGTGGAAGTCCTCCACACTGCTCTGGTCCTCCATCCGACCTTGAAGCACAGCTTCCAGCAACTTTGACTCGGCGAAGTCTTCCGCCGTCACCTTATCGTCGTCTTCATCTTCGTCCTCCTCCTCTTCCTCCTCTTGTTCTTCAGTGGACTTCTGGTCGCCTTCCTGTGCCTGCTTCGCTGTCTCCTGCTTGTAGATCTCCTCCAGCTTCCCACACACCTCTAGCGCTCTGTCGTAGTAGTGTTTCTTGGCCTGTTCACCCGCGTCCTCCTCCAAGAACGTGACTAAATCTCCTCCTTCCTTCAGCGCTTTAGCAAACTGGAATCTGGTTTCAAAACTCGTTCCTCCGTCCACTTCCACTGCTTTCTGGAATTTAGACAGCGCCTCGTCCAAAACCTCTCGACTCTGCGTCTCCGTAGCCACAATAAGCAGCGACGAGCCCCATAGAGAGAAGCCCACGGGCCCCAGAGCGGCATCAGCTGCGTCTTCGTCCTGCCGGTCCTGACTCAACTTCAACATCTGCTGGAATTTGTCCGCCGCAGCGTCGGCCAAGGTCGGATCTTCATTGAGAGAGGCCAAGCGAGCCAATGCGGTGCCCCAGAGGAAATAGGCGTCCAACTGCTTCGTAATTGTCAAGTTCGCATGAGCCTCCAGTAGTTTCTTGACGCGCTTGCCAATCTGCCAGGTTTCTGACATATAAAAAAATATATAAAATAAATTAATGTTTGGAATACGTAAAATAAAAGAAACGAAATACCTACGTTTCTGCGACGTTTCTTCTTCTTGTAGCAGGTCGTTGATGCTGGAGAGCTCAGCGTCCACTGCGTTTTCATTAGAGTCTTCGGTATCGTCTTGAGCACGTGCTGATCGCTTCTTGGAGGCCGTGGAGCTCGCGTCGTCGCTGCTCGATCGCTGCCGCTTTGCCGCCATCGCTTTGAACGAATACTTCGGAAATATACTGTATGACTAAAACCAACTATTGTAAAATTGCATTAACAGGTAAGTACGAATTAAACGAGACATGTTTTAACAGCTTTTAAAAATAACAATACAAGGGTGATTCGAAGTAATAATTGCTATTGCAATACCGGTATCTCACTCATTGTTTCCCCATCGATCAATGCGAATCCATCCATAAAGAAGAAATAATACTGAAAGACTATGTTGGTGTCTCTGAAGATATTTCCCTACTACTTCAAAGTATTCTTACCGGAACTACCAGGTTTTTCCCCTTCGACGAATCTTTCCCGCTTCGC
This sequence comes from Phytophthora multivora, assembly GCA_001314345.1. NCBI lineage: Eukaryota > Oomycota > Peronosporomycetes > Peronosporales > Peronosporaceae > Phytophthora > Phytophthora multivora. The sequence continues at coordinate 22,221 of LGSM01000336.1, forward strand.
CACGTCAATCTCTCATTCCTGAATCCGCCGCCTCAAGGAAGAATGGTGACCGTCTTTTGTGCAATTGTTGGTGTGCCTGGGAGCGTTTTTTCAGTAAAAATCGATGAAAATGAGTCCGTGGCTGGGTTGAAGAAGGCAATCAAGAAGGAGAACCCGAACATATTCCAGTGCAACGCCATGGACTTACGGCTCTTCCTGACCAATGAGGGCAACCTGTGGCTGACGGAGGCTCACGCGAAGAAAGGCGTGAGTGACACCAGTGGATTTAAGCTGTTGGATGCGATGAAAGCGAAACTAAAAGTTGTGGGGCTGAAGGACGAAAATGACGACGAAGAAGATGCCGAAGGGGAGGGCATAGTGGACGTGCTGGTGGTTAACCCGCAGGAGCGAAGCTTCCAGTCCTTCCAGCCTCAACGCGAGTTTACCGGAGCTGTTCCTTCTGAATTCCAGACGTTCCGACCAGCTCTTGTCGATTCTTTCATGAATCTTCTCTTTCCTTCCACTGGGGAGTACCGGCCATTGCTGTTGGTCCGAGCGCCACCGCTATCTGGGAAGAGCACACTCTGTGACTTACTCTGTGACCGTCTCGCGAAGACGAAACCGCAGGTGCTTGTCGCTCGAGTTCTGGCCAGCAGAAAACCGTCTTCTGCCACTTTCTCGGATTATTTCAAATCCGTCTACAACTGTGAGTTGGAAACGTTTTGGGACTTCACCTGTGACCGCGTGATCTTGATCGATGAGGCGCAGCTCATTTACGGTGATGACTATCTACGGCTGGGTCTGCTGAAAAACACGTATGAACGGCGATTCCCAGGGCCCAGAATTGTGCTGTTTTCGTCGGATAGTCGACACGAGTGCAGCGGAGTGGATTTCACCATCGACCAGTGTGATACGTTCGGTTTGAGTGGACGTGGCATCAAGCTTCAGCTCAAACTGTCTCGACCAGAACTAGACGAAATGATTGGCGCCAGTGTCTTTGCAAAAGTTGGAGACCTCATCTGGGACCTCAGCTCTGCTCACATTGGAGTTGCGCACGCTATGCTGACATTCTTGGCTCAAGAATTTAAGAACAAGCCGTTTGAAAATATCGATACGTCCGAAATGGCAGTGGCGCTTTATTCCGTCGGTTTTTTGCAGAACTTTATCAGGGACAAACGAGGGATTCCAACATTTCCAGCGCTTAAGCGCATAGTGCAACGGGAAGGAGTGGCCGACGACTCGTATTGGGAGATGCAGTGGCTAATAGGTACAGTTACACGTGGGGAGGTATTTCGGCCGGACGAGGAGACAAGTACTCGTCGAGTCGCTGCGGTTGAATGTCTGGTCAGATTTGGATTCCTTTATGAAGACGAGAACAAGCAGCTCCAGTTTCCCTCGAACATGCACTTGAAGAGCTGGTTCTACTCACGGCGACCGGATCCATTAGGCAAAGTATTTGACTTTTCGCAGGACGATTTCATTGCTGCTTGTATAAAGCGAATGCGGGCTGGTGCGCTGCAGAGTTACGTGACTAAAACCACGCGCAATAGTACGCGAGAACGCCAGATCCAGTTGGAGCTTTATGACGCCACAGTGCCATGTTTGCCTCGAGATGTGCTGGTCACTCCAGACTGGCGCACGAACGATGGGAACGGGTGTAACGACCTGGTGGTTCGAGGTCCGAACATGTTTTGGCTTTGGGAGTTGCTTGTGAATGAAGAGGACGATTTTGACCCTACAAAGAGACTTGACACATTGGGCAGGAGCTATGGGAGATTTGTGGGAAGCTTCAAGTATGTGCTCATTGACTTTCGCCAGAACAAACGCGCTGGGCACGAGAAGGACGGATTTCTCTATGTGTCGTTTGAGGATTCGTACAAGAAAGCACTCATTTCCGGCCTTGGGAAGCCCGTTACTACTGTCGAACTGTCCGGCCGGTGATTGCCCCAAAACTTTCATGATCCAAAAGCACCTGTGTTCCATCCATTTGATAACATCCGATCTAAGGGCTGTTCCTAACCGGATTTAGGCACACTTTTGCATTTCGCAGGAGGCTACTTAGGTTCTTAATATATATGCTTTACATCTATGAAATAACGAAAGAAGCTTTCTGATGGTCAGAACTCGAGCGACAAATACATCAAGCAAAATGGCGGCATGCTCGAGTTTTGGAACTCCCCATCATCTTCATCGATGAGGCGTACGACGGATGATTATCTTGGTACATACCGGTATGATTGAGCGGCAAGGTGGAAGCAACGTATGGGGGCTTCTCTGACGGTTGTTTGTCTAAAGGATACCCGCGCGGAGGGCTTCTGACCGCCAGTTGAGGTAGTCCACAAGGTGCGCTTTGAACTTCGTGCCCTTTAACTTGGAGATGATCGTGTCTGTCTTGTACTTATTCAGCTGCGCCGGATCGTTGATCAACAGTTTCTCGAATTTCCCCCTGCCGAAGAGGCCCTTGATACTCCACGCTCGCTCCTCACTGTCCGTTGTCTCGAGACCTCTCAGGAATTTGACGCCTTCGCCACTTGGAACGGCCGCGTCCTTCTCGTTGTCCGCCTGAATGGATGCGGTAGCGCTGGTGATTGAGAGTAGAACAGCTCCAAGAACGAGAAGAACGACGGTCGGACGCATGACCACAACGAGGGAAACGCGAGTGTCAGAGAGAAAGTTGCAAAGTGGAAGTTCCCAAGGCTAAGGCCAGTCTGCCAGACTGAGTCTGGAATTTTTCTGACTGATCGGGCGCTCATAAAACGTCGACTGATCCTGAGCCGATCTCGAAAAGTTATCATCGAGCTGCCAAGAACGGGCAACGGAGTCAGTCAGTGATGTGACGTCCTGTACCGATCACAAACTGAAATACATGTACACTTTGACATTGTACATGTTTTATAACATGTCCTTGTGATTGTCATAAGTTTGAGTCATGGTCATCATTGTCGACGTGTGTACCAGCAAGTTGCTGGCAGCAACGCCCCAGTCTGCGTTTGTTGGCGTGCCGACTTCGTCATTGCTTACCTTGGGGGAAGTCTGCACGACAGGCAACAAGAAATGCAACTGCCGACAATGATCTAGTGTAGCGAGATACATCGGAGTCGTTGCCGGTCGACGTTACCGCCAACCTCTGCGGATACTGCTTGGACTTGATCATGAATGGACAGTTTAACCATTTAATACGTGTAGTAATTTAACAAACAACCGCATTTTTGCTATGGCAACCTCATAAGTAAAATTGAGGAACCATTTCCCATAAAAAAATACTTCCATTTCCCCACCGAAGTTAGAGCAGCTAATTTTGCCCTAACTAGTCCACGTATGACACCAGCGTTCATTTATCACTCTCGTTTAATGCTGGATGAGGTCAAAATGTCTCGTCAAGTTCTGGAAGGCAACTCAAGTGAAGCTGCACGGGAGCTATTCCGCCAATCGCGTGTAGGACTTAGCCGAATACACTCGCGAAACGAGTTGGCTCTGAGCAGTGCTCGTCTCCATTGTAACGCCAGTGTCTTGCCTACTCATGACGCTTCTGATCGATTTCTTGCCTCTCGCTGATCCGTCCAAAGGCGTCGAGGCCAATAAATTACTGTTCGTACGCGAATATTACGCCTTCGTTGTCATGACGTCGCTTGCAATTCACCAATTCCAGAAAGGAGTGTATCTCCTGCCCTATTCAACGTGGAGATCGGTCCGAGATACTCTGGTAGTACTGGTCCTCACTGTTTTTATCTCGTACAGGCTCTGGCTTTGATTATTGGTGTCCCCTTACCATTCCTGAATTTAGTTGCGATGCCAGCGTGGGCGTCTTCTGTAGCTTTAGCGATCGCAATTCAATGGGCTTCTAAGCTCCAGGCAACTCCACGAGCTGGGAAAATGCGTTTTGGGACGATTAAATTGTGATTATGTGAATTTCTGCTGGTTTTCATCTATCCGCCGTTTTTTCGACAATCTCGAACATCAAAGCGGAAATGGCGATTGCCTTACTTCTCCCAGTACTGAAGCTGCTGATGCGTAATCTATTCTCTCGATCGATTGGGCATCTTGGCGATGGAAGTCCAGGGCTGGTAATTTTCCACGCTGATGTCTTTGGCTCGTTGTTTGTGGCTTTTTGTATGCAGAGTCCTCCTTTACTCTGGATGACGTTGACTATCCTGGCTGTGGATATCCTCGTCATGGCCAGCTCAAAGCCGACTAACGCGTGTTTCACTCAAGCGGAGTTACGCGGCGAAAGTTCGACGTCTGCTCTACATGGCGGAGCTCGTTTTACTACTCAACTACGTGGAAGTTGTCCTTCCTCTTGTGTTCTGTACGTTTTGCCCTACCACATCTGATTACGGGTAGTTTTCTTACCTGATTGTCACTTGCTCCCCAGCAATCTACCTAGTCGCGACGTACCACCTGCCCAACCGAGCGTACTACCCTCTTTACGACGGAGGGGACCAGTACCAACTGCTCCACACACTCGCCCATCCAACATATCGCGTTTGTACTATATAAACAAGTGGATTGGGTGCAGACGTGTCTGGGTTTCCGGTTGTTTTACAACGTGCAAGGATCTTTGAAACATTTCAGTCAGTCAATATGCTGTCGTTGTGTAATTACGCAGAGCTGACGTGTATTATCACGCAGGTTACGACTACTCCTTCCGGTTTTCCTGGCTGTAAAAACCAACGTGCTGTGTGACTCAAAATTGTCTAACGAGTGCAGTATCTGATAACCAGAAGTCGCCACTGTGCTCACAGTGTGCTGTAACTTGGCATTTTTCGATTCCTAGTCGTCAAGCTCAAGCCTCCAAGCTCCAATATGGCTGTAACGGAGCTGATTCGTCTTGTTACTGTCGTTGCCGTATTTTCTCCCCCTCTGGTGAGTGCCCATGGATTCCTGTCGTTTCCAGCCGCCGTCTACCGCGATCCGTACACTTCCACGTCGTTTGTGACGACGATCACTGAGAGTTTCAACCCCAACGTTTTCGGTGGGAGGAAGTGGAACGACAGTCCGGAGCTCAACGCGGCGACGTTCGCCTCCGCCTTCCGACGCTCCAACTACTCGTCTCTGCGTGAGATTGTGGACCTAGTGGTGTTCGATTGCGGGAATACTTTAGAGAAGATCCCTCCTGTGGACGTCACTGGGGCAACGGAAGCGCGTTGGCAGAACGATGAGGAGCGCAAGGGCTTTGTGGAGTCCCACCACGGACCGTGCGAAGTCTGGATTGACGATCGTCAGGCGCTCCATAATGACGACTGCCGCGCTGCTTTCACGTCGTATCCTGCTCACTTGCCAGTGGAGTACAGTGCGTTGTGTAAGGGAGAATGCCAGCTCACGTTCTACTGGTTGGCGCTGCACGAGCCGGCGTGGCAAGTTTACAGTAAGTTTCTTCCTGGATTTTGCGTCAATTAAATTGTGGCTAACTTGGACTTTCATGCAGAGGCCTGCGTCCCTATTGTCAACAACAACGAAGCACTGAACGCAGAAGCGTAATGGGGATTCATAATCGAAACGTGCTTTTGATTGCTTGCTGTAAATTTGTTTTTTGTTATTGCTATTCCGTAATTTTCAGTATAAAAATTCGACAAGAAGTAACGATCTAAGATTCTCTCGTGTTGCGTCCCCACAGCCACGAGGATAGCGCGTGCTGAGCCGGTTTCGCGCACATACTGGGCCAGATTCAGGACACGCTTAGAGGAGTACAGTAACCCCCGTGCAGCTCCACTTGGACGGATTCTCACGCTTTGACCAACGACTGACGCATTGAGCCCATGAAGAAGACAATTTGAAGGGGAATTCGATGGTGTTTGCGACTATTTCTGTTTCTAAAAAGTTAAAACCGTCAATCAAGTGTGATCCTTCAAAGAGACTTTCCATCTCGATCAAGTTTTACAGTCTTCAAAGTTAAAAACATTGATTTCTGATTGGCTAGTGATGTTGAAGTGTTTATCCTAAAGCGACTGGACAGTTAAAAGATCTTTTATAAACCAATAAACCACCAATTTGCCATGAACCGAGACGATGCCAGTGTTCAGGATGAAGATCAGGACGACACGACGTCCACGTTGAACGGAGACGAGGGTCAACAGCCAGACGAGGAGTCCAACATCCGTATTTTCCTGCGCGTGAAGCCATCGCGCAAGCCCTCGGGCTTTTTCTCTTGGGATGAGGACACGAGTCTGATGAAGTACGAAATCCCGAGAGACATAGCAGCTGGTTTAATTAATAACTCCCGTACGTCCTACAAATTCCGATTCGACTCGGTCATCGGCATGGAAGCCAAACAGGACGAAGTGTTCGATCGGGTGGGAAGACCTTGCGTTGATAGCGCACTTAACGGCTTCAACTCGACGGTTTTCGCCTATGGCCAGACTGGATCGGGTAAAACGTTCACTATTACAGGCGGAGCAGAGCGATACGAAGATCGTGGGCTAATTCCACGCGCCTTGTCCTTAATCTTTGAAAGGATGAAAAGCACCAGCCAAGAGCAGATCATCGCGCAGATCTCGTACTTAGAGATCTACAACAACCAGGGCTACGACCTACTGGATCCCAATCATGAAGCTACGAAATCTCTCGAAGATCTGCCTCGTGTAGCCATGTTAGAGGATGAAGACGGCAATTGCCACCTGAGGAATCTGTCCATGCATCCAGTGACAAGTGAGGAGGATGCACTTAACCTGCTCTTTCTAGGAGACACGAACCGCGCAGTGAGCGAGACGGCAATGAACTTGGCGTCTTCCCGGTCGCACTGTATCTTTACAGTGTCCTTGGAGACGAGGAGAGTGGGGAGTGAAGTGGTTTTACGATCGAAACTGCATCTCGTGGATCTTGCAGGGTCCGAGAGAGCTCACAAGACGGGGGCGAAGGGGCAATTGCTGCGTGAAGCTGCGTACATTAACACGAGTCTGCACTACCTCGAGATGGTCATTGTGGCGCTGCATGAGAAGAACACGAAAGGGAGAACGCATATTCCCTATAGAAACTCCATGATGACGTCGGTCCTGCGTGATTCTCTGGGAGGAAACTGCAAGACTGTCATGGTGGCCACTGTGAGTCCGGAGAAAGATCAAACCGATGTGAGTACTTGTTGGTGTGTTTATTCAGAACAGTTCGTGTTTTTTTAACTTTTTTTTACGTAGGAATCTGTATCGACGTGTAGATTTGCTCAACGAGTGGCTCGAGTGAAGAACGACGCACGACTGAACGAGGAAGTGGACCCAGCAGTGATTATCCGTCAGCTAAAAGCTCGCGTGGCTACTCTCGAAGAGGAAATAGCAATTCTCAAGGGCGATGTGGTACGTGAAGCGCTGAGTAAATATCCTCCTACCTCTACGATAAGTGACTGAATTCTTGTTTTCTTTCTGTTCAGAATGAAGGTGAAGAGTTGAAAGACTACGAAATGGATAAACTGCGGCAAAAATGTTTGAATTTTGTCAACGATTCCGAGCCGAGTGCGCACTTATCCATGGGGGAATTCACCTACACGAAGATGAAGGTTTGCTTTGATATTCTCAAGAGTATGGCGAACGCCGCCGGCGCAGCAGCAGCAGCCTCTGGTAGCACTGGGACGGTCACTCCTGGTGTAAAGCTAATCTCTGCTGGTACTGGAGGCAACAATCAGGAGCTCGAACAGCGTGTAAACGAACTGGAGCAGCTCGTGCAACAGCGCGACAATGAAATCGCTATCATGGTCAACATGATTCGGAAGAAAAACGACGGCGCAGTGCCAGCAGAACTGCTATCCAGAAATTTCGTGGAGTACACGAGCAACCAGGACGAACATCGAGGGGCAAAACCACAGAAACAGCCAGTAAAGCAACCCACCGACTACGCTTCAACCTTAGTCGTCGATCCAGCCATCCTAGAAGACCCAGCGAAAGCGTTTGAAGCTTTCAAAGCGCAATATCCAAAGAACGACGCGATCCGAGACAACAAAATCGCACTGAAACGCAAATACGACACTGCCAAGGCCCTCGCCAGTGAAGTAAACGACGCTCGTAACCAGATTAAAGCGTTAACGCTGAAAATCGACAAAATCCGGAAACAACAGGCCATATCGGACGAAGGACTGTTGGATGCCGCGGGTGAAGGGGGTGAAGGGGTGAATGCAAAAGCGGCTGCAGCTCGAGAAGAATTCGAAGCGAGTGAACAGAAATTTAAAGGAGAAATTGACACGCACAAGGTGGCGTACAAGAAAGGCTTCAACGAACTCAGTGAGCTCAAGAAGGAGATTCAACACATCCAGAAGATGCTGGAAATGGGGCGCATCAAGCTGCAAAAGGACTTTGATCTGTGGTACCAGCGACAGGGCAAGGGCGCTCTACTCACGGAGACTTTGCTAGCTCAGGGGAAGCCTCAAGGAAGCCAATCTGGTGGGAAGCACAGGTCGGAGATACCTGTACCAACCAAATCGGTGTCTCCTGAGAGACCGGAGAGTATCCCAAGAAAGCCAACGTTTGAATCGGATGCGAAGAAATCACAGCGTTCGTCCGTCGCCAGGCAAAGCACAGCAAGGTATGGGGGCTTTTGCAACCTCTTTTTTTTCTTTCATGTTTTATTGACAGTGGCATATTTCTGTGTGTGTGTGTGTGTGTGTTTTTTTTTTTTTTTTTTTTTTCAGCACGGTGGAGGAAGACGTGTCTGGGTTTTATGAAGCGCTGGATATCCTCAAACGCCGCAATGCAAGGAAGTAAACAACTGAATAACAGAATCGTATTTGTTCAAAATGTAGAGCCTCAAACTGCCTTGGGAACTTATAGACTAAGAAGTACACAACAGCTACACCCCCACCTATCTGCAGGGAGTATTCACGTTTCTCCGTTATCACTGCGCAAAAAAAAACACCTCAAGTCTTGTCTCCCCCCTACAAATTCACAAATAATGGGGAATTTCTCTGTAGTGATCTCACTGCATTGCATTAAGAGCCCAAGACTTGAAAGACATTTACAGGAGGAGTCGAAAACGGTGTCCAGTTGCTGGGATACTGCAGATGTGGAATGTCGATGATCTTGATCTTGAGGAGTTTCAAGCGGACTTCTAAAAACACCTGACGTTGAAAATGCTCGTTCGTTACTGCGCCAGTATTCATTCCGCTTCGAAGGAGAAGGTCGGGGGAAAATGTCCAAGACGATGGTTAACGGTGTCGACATCTCCATGCTGGAAGGCTGGATGATCAAGATCAACAGCAACCCCAGCTTCTTCGGCAAGAACATGAACCGCCGATGGTTCAAAGTGGGTTTCGTCCCAGGACCAGGCTCGCAGGAGAAGCTCGTCATCTCTTACTCCACCAGCAAGTGCGTCCGTCAAGCGGCCATTTCCCTATCAAAACGTTACAGCTTACTCATATTTTGGCTTGACAACCTGCAGAACTGCAAAGGAGCCGAGAGGTTGGCTCTACGTCGAGGACGTTAGTGGCATCTACTGTCGCCGAGTAAGTCAGAACTGTTATTCACTCCCATAAAGCACGCGTGTACTTACCCCCGTTCGTTCTCTGTTTTCACTCAGGAAATGATTGAGATTGTGGCTCCGTCTCGAACGCTTCGACTGAAAGGCGAGACGGCGGTCGAACACCGTCTTTGGTCCGACAGTCTGTACAAGCTCTGCAATCCCCCACCAAAAGCTGCCACTGCCGTGAAATCGGCACCAGCCGAGCCGAGACGGGAACGAACTCCACAGCCGCAACGAGAGTCAAAACAGGAAGAAGAAGATCGAGAGCATCGCAGGCGTCGATCAGACCGTGAGCGGGAACGCGAGCGAGAGCGAGAACGCGACCGGGAACGTGAACGGGAACGTGAACGTGAACGCGAACGTCGATCGGCTGAAGACGACCAGGAACGAGGAAATCGTTCTGTCCGATCAACCCGTCACGATAACGATCGGGAAGACAGGGACCATCGACGAGATCACGGCCGCAGTCATCGACGAAGCCCTAGAGACGACTACGACGACTACGACGCTCGAAAACGTCGCTCCCCGTCGCCAGAACAACGCGAAGTGAGACGTGAAGAGCGCCGCTCCCAGCCATCACGCCACGACAGGGGAGAGGAGACTGTACCAGTATCCAGTCGTACCAGCAAGTATGACGATAGTGACGATGACAGCAGCGAAGACGATCGCGACAGTCCTCGACCTTCGACTACTAGCAGCTCGCGCAGTTTACTCGTGGCTCAAATTAAGTCGGGGTCTTCTTGCGAGGCTTTAGAGGTGGCGCAGTGCAAGAACGTCATGTCAGACAGCGAGGAGGAAGAGGACGACTACCGCTATGAGAGGAAGCACGATCCGGCAGAAGAAAGTCCTCGAGAACCTGTGACGTCTTCAACTAGTCCGATCGAGGACGACGCTCGAGAGGAGCTGCAGCACCTGAACCTTGGACGAGCTGCGGAAACTCAACCGTCCAAGCATAAGAACTCGGAGTACTTCGACTCGGACGAAGAACAAGAGCCCAGTGCTCCACCGACGAAATCCAAACTAGCGCTTGATAATGGCAAGACGCCGATCTCCAGTGTCACAGCTGACAACAATTTCGCCCATGACGACTGGGACGAAGAGGAACCTTCCACTCCGGCTCCAACGAAAGCTCCATACCCGGTACGGGCTTTATAAACGCTTTCCTGGCTTTGCCGCTGCTAACGTGTGCTTGTTTCTTGTAGAATGCTCTGAGCCAGGGAGTTGCTGCCGATGCCAACTTCGTTCACGATGACTGGGATAATTAAACGACCAGTGGTTAGCAACATGACAAGAAAACAAAGTGTTTAGCTCAAAAAGAACCGTCTCCACAATACCCGAGCCTTGCTAAGAAAAAAAGAGTTACGGTATTGAGATAGTTAGCACATATCAACGCGTGCATTAAGACTTCACCTTCCAAATGCCGCTAGAAGAGGTTGAATTGACCCTCGGTCTAGAGACGAGAGCTTGTGATCACTTGGTGGTACGTTTCGCTTGTCAGTGGCTCATATTTGTCGTTGGTTCGGTTGAAAACCCACAGACGGTCTGTAACCTTGGACGGGTCCATGCCTTCCTTCCGCAGCTTGGCCTTTTCGTGCTTCATCGTGCCGGTGACAGACATCGTCTCGAGCTTTCGGATGAACAGCGGCATGGCAAAAGAAGGCAGTCTCTTCTTTACGAATTTGGCGAACTCGTCCAAGTCGAACGTTTTCTCTTCGAACACCATCGCCGCCATACACGCGCGGCCCTCGTTACCCGGCACTTCAACACCGTAAATGCAGATCTCACTGAGTCCGGGGAACTTAGAGACAGCCTCTGCCACCTCATTAGTGGCCACGTTCTCTCCCTTCCAGCGGAACGTATCGCCCACACGATCAACGAAGTGCCAGCAGTGCCTTTCATCCTCCTTGAACAGATCTCCCGTACGGAAGTACATGTCTCCCTTCTTGAACACGTCGGTCAGGACCTTTTTACTCGACTCCTTCGTGTTCTTGTAGTAGCCCTGAAAGCCTCGTGCTGGATCTTTTCGATTCACCTTGACAATCAACTCACCAGGCTCATTAACTGCGCACCATTGCAGGAAACCACTCTTGGACCGGATGTAGTCGTCCTTCTCGACGTCGTACCGCACGATGGCCACTCCAGTGACTGTGTTGTTGATAAACCCACGTCGGCCGAGATGTCCCTGGTCCGCCTTGGTCGTACACGCGTTCAACATGCCCATGGGGCCCTCGGTCGAGCCGTAAAACTCATAAACGGACGGAATTCCGAAGCGCTCTTGGAACGGCGCCCAGACATCAGGCCGCAGTCCGTTGCCGAAAGCTGCACGCACGTGGTTCTCCTTATCGTTGGCCTTGGCCGGCGCATTGAGCAGATACCGACACATCTCGCCGATATACTGGATCACAGTGCAGTCATACGCACGTACTTCGTCCCAGAACTTGGTAGTCGAGAACCGGCGCGAGATGCACAGTGTGGCCCCGGAGAAGATCATCATTCCAACCGCCAAGTTGCCTCCGGACGTGTGGTAGAGCGGCAGCGCACAGTACAGTCGGTCATACATGGACAGGTGCATCGAGTACTTGAAAGCCAAAGACCGCAGGATGATACTGAAGTGGTTGACTCGGGCCGCTTTCGGCAACCCCGTCGTGCCGCTCGTGTAGATGAGCAGAGCCATGTCGGACGTCGAGATGTTGGCATTACGGCGAATAGACTCTGGCGGCCTCTGCGTCGTCATCTTCTGCAGCTCCACATCCAATGAAAAGGCTCTAGGAGCGTACTCCGCTGCAGCCTCAGGTGTTAAATTCCCTACAACACACAAAGATCAGTATCCGGTCGGAATGGCTTCGCTTTGTTGCTGTTTTTTCCCTACCGTCTCCGTAGATGTGGAAGTCGACAGTCTCCAATTGGTCGGCCACGTCCTTGAGCTTGTCAGCCAGTTCTCGACCCACGATCATCCACTTGGTGTCCGCGATCTTAGCGCAATGCACGAGTCCATCAGGCTGCAAGTGCGTGTTGAGCAGAGCCGTGACGACTCCGATCTTAGCAAGACCCAGCCACACGATCACGAACTCGGGCCTGTTCTCCATGAGCAGAGCCACGGTCTGGCCAGGCTCCAGCCCCCGTTGCAGGCCCCAATGAGCCACGCGGTTGGCGGCCTCGTCCACCTGCTGGAAGCTCAGGACGCTCCGGCCGAACTGCATGCAGGGCTTGTGCGGCCAGCGACCAACACTCTGCTCGAACAGGTCCGGGATCAACATGCCGTTGCGTGCGTGGCGCTTGGCCTGAAGTAACGCTACGGCCTGCATGCCGGAATGGAACAGGTCGGAGGAGATCAGGAGCTTCTGGTCCACGTAGTAACCGAAAGCAGCGGCCCCCGCCACGGCCAGGAACTTGGTGGGGACAGTGAACGGCAGTGCGGAAAGAGCTTCAGCCACGACAGCCCACGCGTCGCTCATTGAGGCCGGAAGGAGGTCGCCCATTGTGTCTCTTTGAAGCAGAATCGATAGTGACGAGAGAGATACCGACGCGGAGAAGAATTCACTTGGGTAAAGTATGGAATGTGACGAAATGATGGTGGCGAATTGAACAATTGTCACAGTGAAGTTTATATAAAGTTACATGTATTAAGATGTAGCTGTCGCTTAGTCCGGCAGACCAGGTTCTGGTATGCAACACTTTCAAAGTTCAACGTTGTTAACTTCGCTTGGGGCATGGCCAACGTGTCGGATACTGCACTGCAATACTAGCGCACGGACTCTTCCAGCACTACGTAAGAATAAAAGCAAAATTGGCAAGAAGACACATATTTTGTCACCGTACTTCGACTAAGACAACAATGATATACCCCTAAAAGATATACCGTAACCCTTTAGTTAAAAATAATTGTTTAAAAAAATACTTCAGGTCTGAAGTAGAAAGCAAAAGATGCCAAATTCTCCAAAAAGTTCGTTGTCTACGTTATTAATACTTCGAAGTATTGCATTCGTGGTGCTGGTCGAAACACAGCGAAGGCTTGCGATCGTGTTAAGCTTCTTCATAATACAGATACACGTTGTTTTTCAAGAAATCCACTACTGTACCAGTTTTAATGGTAGCCGGCTAGTTGTGTAACTCCGACCGCTATGAAACCCGCCGAATTATAATTACACACGTACGAAGAAGTATGTTTCAGAGCTTTCAAAAGAACTTTTGTATTCTCTTCTCTCACAAAGCATATATAGGGAGCACCACAAGTAGCTTCTCATCTACAAATATAGAGAAGCTTCTCGCGGTACAAATGACCACGAAAACCACAAAGCCAGCAACACTTAAGCCTCGTTCAGGATCGTCGTCTTGATGATGCGGCCAGTGACCACGTACG
>LGSM01000337.1:0-59614 GCA_001314345.1 Phytophthora multivora
CACACTGGCGTTCTCGCCGCGATCACTGATGAGAAAATCTCCCAGTTTCTAACTAACGGATTAGTGAGGAGGAGCTGGGAGGTTTCTCATCGACTTCAAGCTCAAAGACGCCTTCGAGGTACGGCTGGGGACGCGTTTGTTTTGCTAACTACCGCTATTTAGTGACTAACAGACTTATTCATGCTTGTCTAGGCTTGGCTGTAGACTTGTTCGGCTATGCTATCTGTGGTGAAGGAGGCGTACGTGCAGCTCTTGTAGCTAATACATATTCTATATCCAGCGAATTGTTCCGAGTTATGCGGTTATTGTTGATGGCTGCAGATGCTCGCCGGTGGAGAACCGTGTTGCGGTGGTGCAAGCGTTTTTACATAGTTCTAGGCATCTACAAGGTGTGTGCGTGACGAATAGTACTAGTAGACCCGACGATAGTGCTCACGTATTGTCCAGCCACTTGATTGCAACTATAACCTGGCCGCATAAGGATTAGCGAGCAAAGTACTCCTGCGTATTCTGTATCATCCGTAATATTGCTGCATAAAATCAAGCATAATAAAAAGTATTTTCTTGCAATACACGCACTTCACGAAAGTGTTTTTTTACAAACGATTCTTTGTGTTGCCAACAAAGTGTGGCGTCAGAGATCCTTTGAAGTAGTATGACCTTATACATCAGTTGCTAGCTTTTACCTTGCCAAACCAATATATATGTAGTTCCACCTGGCCAAAGTGATATCCAGAGGCTCTTATCTGAGCTTCGAAACCTGTTCAATTTTTATACTGGTCTTTCTATACAGATGGAATAATCCCCGTCTATCTTCCCATCGTCGATCCAACTGGAAAATTCAACTGATCTTGCTGTATACAATTATTCATATGCGAAGAACTAGGCTGCAGCCAACTTTGCTGAATATTTTATCTTGCGAAAACGATTATTCTGTAGAATACAGAATACCGGGCTAGAGAAGTTAACCCCTCAAATGCGAACGATTTCCATTTCCCACAGCCCTAATAATAGTAAATTGAATAGGGTAAAAAGGTTGCACTAATTAATTTAGCATAATTAGATATCTTTTATGTACAAAACCTGGCCAAGTACGTACACATATGATGGTGAAAAATAACGCTCGTGTCTTAACCCTTTCAAGCCGGGGTACTGTATAAACTGCGTTAGGCTGCGTGAAACTGCCCCGGGTATGGTTCTTATGCTGTATATACAGCATAATATCAATATTGACTTGTTTACAGTATTGCTGTAAGTCTGCACATCTTTAGCTTTACAAAAACTCATATAAACATTTGGAGTAAAAAGGAGTCTTGTAGCCTGTCTGCGGCGGTTAGGATATTGAAGTACCACTCCTAATTTCTCGATTATTGATACTATGTTGAACAGTGTTGGTACAATCATTAAGATATAGTATTACATTGTACAGGGAAAATTCCCGCCAATTCACCGGGGCCACTCAGTTAAGAATTTGAACTCGAAGGCGCGAAACAATGGCGAAAACTCGCGGATCGACACCGGGGGAGAAAGCTGCGGCTGTCTCCGAAGAAGAGCGAGGCTCACACAATTTCAAGCTAATCTGGACCGAGTACAAGAAATTGGGATGGACAGCAAAGGCACCTTCCTGTGGTATTGAAACCCGGTGGAAATATATTTTCCCTGGGGGGAATTCAAAAGGAACATTTGGCATTGACTACGTGCTGGGGGAACAAGCCGTGATCGATTATGCCCTTCACCGTAAGTACATGTATGACGGTTGAATGTATGTGTCCTAACAGTTTTGTTGAGTATTTAGACGCTCAGAAAGAAACTATCGCGAGAGTGCAACGTACGGTAGTAAGCGAAGCTGCCAAAGCGTCAACCACGCATTCTTCACCCCGTGGAGAGCCATCCGCATCTTCGCCCATATCCACGAGTGATAAGTCGCCGCCCAAGTCTTCTGTGAGTAAGCCAACGGATAACCTGACGCCGGATGAGCAGCCAACTCACCCATGGTTCCAGCACCCCGGCAACAGTCCCTGAACACGCCTGCGGTTGTGACCCAGCGAGCGTAGTAGGTACAGACGTGCTAGGCTTCATTGTTGTTGTGCTTCTGTGATTTTGCGCTAACCGGTATGGCTGTGCTGTATTTCTTCAATGTCATGCTGTCTATTCAGCTTCAGGTACCATATCTCCGACACCTACGTCGCCAACTCGAATCCGTGCACCGGCGCCTCTTACTTCAGATTCAGCACAAGGTTTGATACATCTATTTATTGAAATATGTAAACTGTATGGATGCCAACATGTATATTATGGGATGCATTTCGTACGGCTATTCTGTATTATACAGAACCCACCTCAGCTGTATCGACTGACAGTGAGACGAGGGACATGGCTCCTACTCGGAAGAAGAACAGAAGAATACTGGTTGTGGATGACGATGATACAGATGTTGAAGCGGAAAATACTGAACCAAATTTAGCGTCGGGTACGATGCCGTATTTGCGCTGTATGTACATCTTATTGGATTTTGTCTAAGCTGTATATGATGCTCTACCCGCTGTTTAGTGATTGATCTTTCCGGAAACGATGCTGATGGCCTGAATACGGACTCGAATGGTGACGGCAATTATATCGTGCTAGATTCTGGTGCTGAGTCGGAAGAGGGTGACCTCAATGATCTAGATGTGAGCGGTTCGGAGATGTCAGAAGCCGAAGCGATCCACAAAGATGACGAAGAGCTGTTTGCTAATGAAGAGCGCTATTTTGCGGATCATTTTTTAGAGTCAATTGGTGGAGAGGAGATGGTTCTCGCTGGTGAAGTTCTGGGGCCAGCTCTGAAAGACATTGCAACCATTGGCTGGGAAGCCAACCGAAGTCCTGATGTCGATGAGTTCTTGGCGACACCGTACACTCCAGTTGGAGACCATGACGAATATCCTGATTTGCTAAAAGCAGAGCATGGACCGACGGAAGACACACTGAAGCGAAGGGAATCGCCGGTCGCACTCTTCTTTCTCTTCATGCCTGTGGCGATGTGGCAGCACGTAGCCGAGTACAGCAACTTCTACATGCACGAGCAGCTCGACCAGAGATACTTGCTTTGACAAGAAAGCGAAGAGCGAGCAGAAAGCAAAAGCGGCTGGAATCACCCTGACACCTACAAAGAAGATGAAACAAGGCGTGATGCTCGCCAAGGTTTTCTCACTGTGAAACCGATTTCACCCCGTGAACTCTGCATATATATCGGGCTGTTAATTGCAAGGATAGTTATGCCGAATCGAGAGAAATTGGCTAATCATTGGCGTCGTGATGTTGTGGGTGTGATTTCACGTGGTATATTTGGACATTTTTTGACGCGGGACCGCTTCATTACTATCAGCCGAAACCTCCACTTCAATAGCAATCAAGATCCTCGGGCAAAGACCGACCGCGCCTGGAAATTCGTTCCGTAGTTACTGTACTGCAGAAGACCTTCGTGAAGGCTTTCATTCCACCTGGAGAGCTGTCTTTCGACGAAGCTATGCTTCCGTCGAGATCTACGTACAATCGGACTCGAATGTATATGAAAGATAAACTTCACAAGTAGGGTACGAAGCTGTTTATGATTTGATGTGCGCATTCTGCGTATTGTATCCGGTAAGAGTTCAAGTGTGTTGTGCTGTATTAGCTGTGTTACTTACGATGTATATATGCGCTGTATATACAACTTGTGTAGTTTTGAAGTCTACTGTGGGCAGAAGCAACATATTGCTGAGTCTGGTGTTGTCGATGTGAAGTCGGGCCCTGCGGCGGTAGTACGGAATCTACGTGCTGTATTCGGTGATGGCGCTCGTGGCAAGGCAATGCCACTTGTGGTTGTTGACAGGTTTTATACGTCTATCGTTCTCGCTGTTCAACTACTACTGATGGGTTTCTATACTATTGGAACTATTATGACGAATCGGCGGGGATTTTGCAAGGCCGTGGTAAACAAGAAGAACAAGAGGCCGAAAAATATTCCGCGAGGTGCCGTGACCTTTACCCGCTCGAAGCATGTCAACGATATGACCGCAATTTGCTGGATAGACAGCAAGGCCGTGCATTTGCTCTCTGTCGGTGGGAATTGGACGCTGGACCGCGTGGCGCACCGTGAGAAGACTAAAGTTCAGCATGAAATTGCGTGCCCAAAGGTAATCAAGGATTACCACCGTTTCATGGGCGGAGTTGATGTGCATGACCAACTCCGCCTACAGCAGTACTCTGTGTAGCGATCAATCACGTTCCACAAGTACTACAAGTCGTTGTTTCTTGGTCTTGTGGATCTGGCTGACACCAATGGGTATATTGTGCATCGTGCATACGCGAAGAAGAACAAGCTCAAGTCTATGACGCACGTGCAGTATATGTCCACTCTCCATCAACAGCTTATCGCACTCACAGAAGGAGAAATATTCGAGGAAAACACTTTCCAGCCTGGTAAGTGCATTGCTGTATGGGATGACCTATTTACACTGTATATACAACTTAACTGGTCTGTATATGCAGATGATGATGTATCTGTCGACGAGGAAGAAGCTAAAGAAGTTGCTCCTGATGAACACAGTCCAAAGCAGAGAGCAATGACTGGCGTGAGTACTCCGGACAGCGGGAGCGAGTACAGAGAAACTGTAAAGTGTGCGCCATGCGGACGACAAGTAAGCGTGGTGCTACTACGCCGTACTTCTGTGATTAGTGTCCGTTTTCAGGGCCAATTTATCTGGTGAAGCCTACGTGGATGGAGATGAACAAGACGATGAGCTGTTGGGACATATGTCACACGGTCTACAAGAATGGCAAGGCAATTCCAGAAGAAAAGAAAACCAAGATTCGCTACCAGTTCACCGGGGAAATCACCAGGCAAGCGACGGCGTGTGCCCTCCAAGGACTCCGAGGACTTTGAGAGCGAAGTTGACGAAGCGTAAGCAGTACATGTTATGCATAAATTCGTTTTGCATCTTGAATATGCGTACAGACTATGATAGCTCATGGGCCACGCATCTTAGATGACGACGAGATCCAGATACATTTGCCGATGTTTTGAGAACCTCATTGGCTCGGAGTAGATGTTGTCATCATGGCACCTGTCTGTAGCACGCTTTCTCCACTTTTAGAGATATGGATTCTCTACAGATCCGTGGCTCACACATTTCGCGAGGGGGCAGAAACTCTGAACGCGCGATATAAACCTACGACCAGGTAATTCACAGTTTATCAAACAGCTGTAACAGCGTGCATAGCTCATGTGTAGCTGTATAAGTACTGGTTAGCTACTCCTATGCACGGGTGTAAATACAGCAATTACAAAGACCAGCTCTAATCGCCCAGACTTTGGCACTTCCCGTCCTACTCAGTTCCCATAGGGTATACAAACGCTTATGTTAATGTACCATGTATATACAGCGTGGGCTAGAAAAAAGGACCGAAAATCTTCCGGGTTGAAGGGGTTAATGAGTTTTCGATATACCATATAAAGAGTTAAAATGTCTGGAAAAGGGCGCCATTTTGTGATATACTACTGACATCAAACTACATGTTATCAGCAGCTGTTCAAGATGTCTCATCGTGACAATATCTCTTCGGCTGATGCTCATCGGCGCTGTTATCACTACTTCCATTCTTGGCCTCTTCTTCAGCAGGGGTAGCCATCTTCCCGGCACGTATCTTCATCTTCCGCTGCGAAGGTGGTAACACGGCGTCATTTTGCCAGCGCCTATGCCAGATCTTAAAGGAGGAAACAGAATCGCCATTGCTTGTATGTTTGGCCTTGTTGCACAGATACGCCCGGGCGGCGCTAGCATTCTTGGAAGCACTATGTAGCTTGCTGTTACTACAGTAATCCGTCGTATCGCCCCGTTTAGCCTCTTCTGCCTCCCTCAATATCGAGCATACTTTACAAGCCCTCTGTCGCCGTTTCGTCACTACTTGCCATTGCCCTCACATAATTCATCCACTTGCACCGGGACGTGGCTTCGTTTCGTTGGGGGCTACCTTGACTTTGCTGGCGTGCAGGCTGTTCTTCGTAGGGTGTCCTAATTAGATTCTTGCAGCTGTATCAACTCCAGGTGTAGCAGTTTTAGAAATTTATCGTGGTTCACCTTGCTCTTCCAGTCGGTGGTCCGGCGGCTATTGTAAACAAAAAAAACGCATTGCCAATGGCAAGGTCAAGAAAACCCCGAGAAGCGAGATTGTAGTATTTCTTGCATATCAGTGCTAACTGAAGGGAGTACCTGTCAAACATGAATTATACAACATTAGATCCAACGTTATAGTGTATATACAGGGCCTACGAAATGCTACAACTTCACGTCCATTCTCGTCCACTTCCCCGAATGCATCGCCAAGGCTTAGTTTCAGAGCAGGTAAACGAGCAGAGGCATCGGATCCATATTCACTCGCCGGCTTCTGGGCGTAGTCGCATAGGGCAATTCACAACGTAGCATTGGCGATGATATGGCATCACTTTCAGGGGATAGATCAGATTCATCTAGTACAATACAACGTAAAACGTTAGTATACAAGATTGTACGCACACATATCTTGTGTATCACAGGTTACGAAAACCGCTCCTACCAGCAATTTGACTTGCAGAAACGCCTTGTTCTTCGTCACAATCTTCAGCATTGACATCACGAACACTTTCGCGGAATCGAAATTGGTAGTCGCCTCTCTGTAAATTGTAATAAACCGTATCATGCAAAATAAGTCCAAGAGGTAACAGATACCGTACCGGATAAAGCATTACACATTGCTGCCTGTTATTCCCGTTGCTGGTCGTCGTAGTGTTCGCTTGGGAGGTGTACTATTCATGTCGCCACTAGCTGTCGTCTTAGCAGTGGGGCTCCCGAAAAATGCATACTGCCATACATTAATATACATTTTTGTAGCCCTATTATGTATGGGGGCCTCCCTGGGGATACCATTCCATTATGTATGGAAGGGCTTTCAAATTTTGCATTATTGATAGAAAGACCCCGATCCCGAAGAGTCGCTTAGCAGCCGTTTGAAAACGCATTTCGTCCAGCCATCTCATTTAACCACAACCAACAGATTCTCGGAGCTTTTGTGGGGTTCGTTTTCAAACCTTCATTTCCAATATCACTGGCAAACTTCACAATGGCAGAGATCAGTCTTACCAGCCCACCTGCGCCTCCACGATTCTCGCAAAAACAAATTGCGTTTTTCTATTTTTCTCCCTGCCTAGACGACAACGGGGAACCTACGGAGTACTACAGGTGCAAGGTGTGTGCTACACCACACAAGCAACCGGGAGGGAGGGGCACAACTAATTTGAACCAGCACATTCAAAGAAAACACCCGAATTATGAAGAAGAAATGCTTGCTTCTAACCCCGCTCAAACTGGATCACTACTACCATGGATCAGCAAAAAGCGCAGACTCGATTTGGCTGGCTCGAGGGGACCATTTTCAGGAACCCCCCCTTCAGCTTTTGCGAGCAAAAGAGGACACGAAGGTATAGCAATCAGTTATGTTGGTTTGAGCTTGAATAACGATATATATTTTTATTTACTATTGACAGGTACACCAATTTGCCTGCAATTTGTTCAGAAACTCTCGTGGCCGACATGCTTAAACTAACGGAAGCTGTCGAAAACAAAGTTGCAGCAGAAATGCCGGAGGTTTTAGGGATTCTTTTCGATGGTCGGACACACGATTCAGAGCTTTTTCTTGGCGTCTTTGCGCGCTACGAAATCGAAGGAGTGCCACATCGACCGCTTCTCGCTATGGCCCCTGTTCTAGAGCCGCCTGACGAGGACGCTGGCGAAACGACTGTTTGCCACAATTCAGAAGCACACCATGATGAATTGGTCCTGATACTGAGGATCTTTGGTAAAACAGTTGACCAAGTCATTTACTTGGTGAGTGATAACTGCAACCTCAACAAGAAACTAGCCAGACTGCTGAATGTGCCTTTTAGTGGGGTGTGCGAGTCATCGCGTGAAGTTGGCGGTGTCTATTTTGACGCATAGCTTGGACAAGGTGGTTCGCAACCTCAACAAGTTGATGGTAGGTACGACTACTGACCCTGAATCTCTTATACCTGCTTAGGTAAGGTTTGTTCTTCACGTACTGCATGTACTTCCCTGGTACTAATTTTTATGAGTTAATGTGTTTTTAAATTTAAGGCAAACAAACATATTTCGTCCAGTGTATTCCCAAACTACTCGATGGGGATCTACATACAACATGACAGTTTGATACTTCGAGATACTGGAATTTATCGACCGGGATGATAAAACTCTCGCAGAATTTATGCCGTCGCCCAGTGAAAACAAAAAGCTGCGGGCGCTGTTTGTAACTCTTGAAACGGTTGAATCCGTTGCTATGCAGCTACAATCTGAAGGTGTAACGATGTGGGATGTCAGAGTGCTCTTTGATGCACTACTTGAGTAAAATCCCTCTCTGCGGCGCTACTTGGGTACGTTTTAATCGCTACGCTTTTTATGAAAACCTTTCTAAGTGATATTGTATTAATTTAGGACCGACAAGGAGCATTGTAGCTAATGTAGACTTCGAGGCTGCCTGCATTAAGGTTCAACGCGATCTACAGCACCTGTTGAGTCACCAGGAAAAGAGGACCCTGGTTAGATTCCTCAGTCAGCCGGAGCGTACCTGTGCGACTGACTCAGAAATCGAAAAGACAAGTTTTGCGGCAAGCGTGCTGAAGAAGGCTCGTCTGGGTTCAAAGAAGAGCAAGTACACACAAGTGAACTCGACCGCACCGACTTCTAATATCGCTGAATGACTGTTTAGTGTTGCCCGGGCAACGTACGGTATCGACCGCCATTCGCTGTTGCCAGTCTCGTTGGGAATGGTTCTTTTCCTTAGGACTAACGAGAAGTATTGGGATGTGCAAACGGTACACGAGTGTATTGACTAGGTAGCACGGGTTACATTTTTACATTTTCCCCATTAATGTCCATAATGTATGTAGCTCTCTCGCCATTTGGAAATGCATAACGTATGGGGGCTTCAAAACTCACCTGGGAAAAATGCCATAATCGGGAGCCCTGCTTAGCAGTAGCAGCGCCTTCACCACTTGGAAAGTCCCCAGCTATCACCGGCAGCAGTATCCGTCTCAGCATTCTTCAAAGCCTCTGCACTGCAGAGGCTGCATACAATACAGTTAGATATTGATTGGAGGTCGGAGGCGCCACTAGTTCATAATGGTGTTATTTTCTTATTATTTGTTTCTACTAATGCGTTCATCACTTCGACGCATCCATCACTAACGCCTCGTCGCCACTACATTTTACCAACATGAAAATGTTGGAGACCGAAGAGCTCTCGGACGTCGTACAGTGTCACTGTAGCCGTCTGAAGCTTCTTGTGGGCGCTCTCCAAATTCTTGAGATCATCGTTCAGCGCCGTGGCGAGGGAAGCTTTGTGCCGACCACGTTTTTTATAGATTTCTGTGATAGGCTTTTTATTTTTTATTGCACGAAAATGAGGATAAGGGTCCAATAGGTTATTCCAGTAAGTTACTGCCAGTTATTATTTCGGTTATTGTAATCTGCCAAGCCCTGCTTTGCTGTATTGGTTTCAGTTAGCATTTCGTAGGATTATGCATTCTGCGGCAATACGTACCAAAGTCTACACGATCCACAGTTCAGATAGACAGCAGGTTCAAGTGGATTAGCATATACATGCCATGGATCACGACGTCTGTCTCCAGCTTGATCATCTTTCATATGTGTTGTAGCGGTTGCTACAAGTACAGCGCGTTGCTGGGATCCTGCCCACCAACGGCTGCACTCAGGATGTTTGCATCTAGTCGTTTTGAAACCTCGAACGCAGCGGTGGCGCAACGGACGACCGATCACAAAGGCATGCATATTGTAGTTCGCTCTAGCTAACGATAGATGAACTCACTCCTACATTTACTACGAAGGCGACGAACGAACAAGAACTCTTTAGCTCGGATGTCGCACCAAGTATGGGAGAAGCCGACGAGGCGATGGAGGCAATGGTGCCGCACTCAGCTCGTGGAATGTCCATAGCTGCGTACCCCCCCCCCCCCCCCCCGTTACTACACGACCTGCGATTGGAAGAAACTACAACGAGGGCGGCAGTGATGGTACAGGGCGGAGAAGCAAGTCGCCAAGCCGAAGACTTGGCTCAAAATTCAGCAGCGGTGCATCAGCAGACCGCAGAGCAGCTTGGTCAGGACATCTCGCGGCGCAAACGTCGGAATATCTCCAAGCTGCACATGACCGACAGTCGGCTCTGTCAGAGCAACAGCTGTAGATGATGCGTCAGATGGGCGAGCACCGACAATGCATTGAGGACCAATAATGGCTGCTGCGAGCTGCACAGGAAGCGGTCGGACTGCGTGGAAACGCCAGATGTCACCGTGGCAGCGGGGACGAACTTGTCTGTTCCTCCGATTTATCGGGGCAGTTCAAAGAAGGAGAAGCGTGACTTCATGGACAGTTATGTTATCTACTCTAGGCGCATCAAGGTGCTAAATCAAGGGCACAAGCTAAGTTTTTTGTGATGCCTTTGAGCTCTTGTATCGAACAGGGTACTATGGTACAGATTTGTGGATTCGAGTTGTTCAAAGAGGAGAAAGACGTCACGGAGACTGAGTGGCGAGACTGCTTCTTGTCAGCGAGGCTGCCGGACAATACAGCGTATAAACACTGGATCAGGAGGTGAAAAGGCTGTGCATGGATGTAGAGCTGCAGGACGCGGAATCGAGAATGTCGCGTCTGATGGTAGACTTTTACAATATCGTGGATAAACTGAATATGGAGGACGTGGTGTAGGTCGGGCCGAAGAAGGTGACAGGTTATCTGGTAGAGGCGCTGCAACCTTCAGCGTTTAAGGCCGCGGTGAAAGACCAGCTCGGGCGTCAGAGCCACAAGGGGGCTAAGTCTAATATCCAACAAATTTTGAAATGGGTTCGCAGTGAGCTTGAAGGCTTCATGAAGTTTGAAGCGCACATATCTGGGGCTCAAGCGGGGAAAACTAGTGCGAGGTCTGATCAAGAGCAAGGATCCTCGGACAAGTGCCAGAAGAACCGTGGATGGCAGAGCGGTTGTGGTAAACCACGCAACCATATCAGCCAACCACCAGCCAAGCCGGTCGAGCAGAGCAAGGAAAAGCAAGAGCCCATCGGAAATGGTGCAAAGGGTGATCGGAGCTGTTTCAAATGTGGAGACCCGACGCATGGAGTGTTCCAGTGTCCGGATATCTCGAGCCCGACCGAAGCAAAAGAACTTTATGAAAAAGCACGGGCAAGAAAGTGATGAGGCCTGTCTTGGTGACGACGACAGCGACCACGAAAGGATCCATTGCCTCGTCGCCTGCAATTCCATGTGTCGTCATGGATACTGTCCACACCTCGATCACTCCGGATAGTGTTGCAGAGGTCTCGGTAGTGACGACTAAATTGCTGAAGACATTGTCAGCAAGTGGGAAGTGGATTTCCAAGCAAGTGCCGCCGAAAAAAACAGGCATAACTGGTATTGGAGATGAACCAGTGGTAGTAAAGAGTAGAGTCAAGTTAGATCTTGTGTTGCAGAACGTAGTCTGCTGGGTGACTGACCAGCGCCTCCCTTAGGCGTGGGCAATTTACTGCAACCCCGATTGATCATGGTGTGGTTGGGATACAGCTCGGACAAATTGCTGGCGACAGCCCAGCAAGTTCAGCCAGTGTGGGATATGAGTGACGTGGATGATGACACAGCGAGTGTCCTTGCTAGTGTTTAGCATACTCTGGCCACGTAGAAAACATGGAGCTAGCAGATGAAGAGCGTGCTCTATATGAAGATGAAGAACAGGTCTGCTTTCCTACTTTTACCGAGGATGTAGACGCAGAACGGGAGCAGATTAGAAGTATTCTGCTCGAGAAGGTTGAGGAAGCTGGCCGTTTTGGAGCATCACTGGAATTTGTGGAGGAGCCTCGGAGCATATTGATGGAGCTCAATGGCGTTTTCCGTTTGAACATTGGCTGGGACCCACCTGTGGACATGCCACCGATGGAGATTACGCTAAAGCCTGGCGCTGTACCTGTACGATGCCAGGCGAGAAGATACTTGTAGACACACCGTGGATTTCTGAAGATGCAAATTGATGCCCTCATAGCTGCTGGGCTCCGCTACCGCAACCCAAAGAGTCGCTGGTGCTCGGCGCCGCACGTGGTGAACAAGCCTGAACTTAATGCGCACCGCATAACCGTGGACGTGAGAGGGCCTAATGGGTGTGTGGAGCAGGCCGTGGGGCCTATGCCGGTGGTCGAGGTCAGTTTTGACTGACTGCGAGGGTCATTCAGATATTTTTCACTGGACTTTTTAAAGGGTTTTGGCAGTTTGCCATGGCAGTTTGGTGTCAGGAGATCTACTCGATTCTTACGGAGAAGGGGGTAATACCAGGATTGTTTTGAACTTTTCATGCATTGCCATTATGTGCTCGATTGACTTCAGACTTATACCACCTGTTCAGCAGCAGCGTTCACAATGCGTGTCCAAGTACTAAGCTCCCACGATGCGTATCAGAGTGCCCAAGCAAAATTCGTTCTCAAACCGATAATCAGCTTTCGAAGGATATCGCCATAACTCGGCTTCCAGAGCTCGTAGAGGACTACCGTTGCTTGCAATCAATTGTGTTCATCACTGCACGCTTGAACAAGCCGTCGTTGGTGTCGTTAGCGTAGTTCCGGAGGAGTTGAGGCACATCTTCTCCCATTGTCTTCAGGGGTTCCCAGGAGGCTTCGATGGGTTCCAGACCCAACCACTTGACCTTGACCTCGTACGCCCCCATATCTGTGTTCATCCGATGGCCCACGAGCTTCTCCACGGTCAGAAGAGTCCCCTGAGAGGCAACGTGGTCGATTTACTCCTCGTTGACGTTGAGCGAGTCGTCTGCGTAAAAGTTTAGGCGAGATGGGTGCACATCCATTGTGCTGCTGTTCACCAAGTGTTCCACCGTGAAGTAGTAGTCCGTACTACCTACGACACGGTACGGCCCAACCCACATTACTCGCATCTTGTTTGCGTGCAGCTTGTCATCTACGCGTGATCGTAGTACATAGTCACCGACCGAGAAGTTGATCTCCTTTGTATAGTGAGGGCGGTCGCTGTATCGTTTGGATTGGCGCTGACGCTCAGTCTTTACTGCCCTGTGCATGATCCTGACGCTATTTCGTAGATTGCCTAGGAGCCCGTCTATTTTGGCTGTGGCTGAGTCAGTGTGGCTACACGTCCCTTCCCTCCTGGTAGAAAGACTGCTTCCGGGGCACTGGGGCACGGTAGTCCTGTGATGAGATCGGTCGGGGCATGATTCGCTAGTGATGGTACAAGAGAGTGGTTGGTGCTAGACTGAACTAGTGGCAGTAGGTAGAGACAGTCCGAGATGCTGACCTTGAACTCCAGCGCCAGGGCCTTCAGTACTTGCAAAATGTCCCTATTCACGCGCTCCACCGAGCCGTTCTTCCACAGTGTGTAGGCGAGAACAAATTCTTGGCGACCTTTTAGGCGTCGACTTCATTCGGCGATTGCTTCGTTTTTAAAGTGTGATCCCGTATCGCTCACCCACACTTTCGGTGTCCCAAAGCGGTTATGCCAGTCTAGCATACCACTCGCAGCTACCTCGGTAGTTGCACTGTCACAGGCTACCAACTCGACAAAAATGCGTGGCCGCATCCTTGAGGACCAGCGCGTAACGTGATGTACCGACAGAAAGACAGGAAGTCCCAGTGCAAAGATGCATTGCGATCGTAGTTGTAGTGCGTCTCGCTGAACGGCCGAGGTATCACAACCCCACCTTTTACATGTAGGCAAAGTAAGCACTTCGAACAGAAGTCGTGAACTATCCCACTGAGACCACCAATTGAGAACAACCTTCGGATATGGTTCTACATGACGTGCATACCGCGATGTCCGTTTCGCCCGCAGTGCGCAATGATGATCAGTCGTTGGGTCAGCCAGGTTTCCTCTCGAGGTATCCAAATCTTTCCATCCACTTGCCATCCGTAGTCAGAGGCGTCGCGGAGGACACACAGCTGCTTGTTGGGGTCTGGGAACGCCAGCATAGCTGAATTGGCAAGGAGTTCCTTCACAGCCTCGAAACTCGTAGCCTCATCCGGTGTCAGGTCAAGTTGGACGCCTGCAGCAGCCCGTTTGGTCCTGTTAGTGCCGGCGAGTGCAGTATCGAGACGCTCCTGCAAGGGTCTTGCCACTCTTGCATAATCCACGAGCCCAGCTCTTATCCAGTTACTGGCGCACCAAAACTGTTGCAAGTCGGCGGCGGCGGTTGGTACCGGCATGCCCCGCAGAGCTTGGATACGCTCTGGGTCATGTCCAATACCATGCCGATTGATAATGCGTCCGCACCATCTAACTTCTGTTAGAAATAGTGCGCTCTTTTTGGGGCAGAGAATGAGGCCATGCTGGTCCAGTTTCCCCAGGAAAGCTTCAATTACAGTTACTAGCTGCTCCTCAGTGTCCGCAAAGACCAACAAATTGTCAATCCATACTATGACACACTTGTTCACCAGGTCACCCAATACCATCTCAATGGTGGCATGGAAATGCAGTGCAGCGTCCGCGCTACCCTGCAGTACTCTTGTTGGTGTATATACACCTCGGTCCGCCATGTACGACAGGATTTCCTGGCAGCACCTTGCCAGGGGTAGCTGCCAGAAACCTTTCAGGAAGTCAAAAACCGCGTAAAACATCTTGCCCTCGCAGTGTTCGAGGGACACCTCAATGCTCGGCATAACACCAGCGATAGGCTCGGTCACCGCATTCGTTGGACGATAATCCACTGTCTGTCTGAATTCGCCTGTGCTGGGCTTCTTCACCGGGAGAGCGGGGCAGCACCAGCGGCTTTCCCTGTTCTCGTATACCCTGCCAAGCGACACGAGCTTCTTGTTGAACTCCGCCATGAACTCGGACTTCTCTGGGCTATACTGTCGGACCTTGCACCGTTAGGGTGAAGCGTTTGACTTCAACCTGATCTTTAGCGGTGGTACACGCGCAGGCGGATCATCGCCTAGCTCCAGACGCCACCCACCGTACTTCCAGACAACTTCGTACAGTTGGCTAGTCGTATATTCACCCAGAGAGCTGCGTTCAACCGCATCGCGCACCAGTGCATCAACAATATTCGTCACAACATCACCGACGGCAGGTACAGCGCATGGGACCCCCTCCGGGTCACTACACAGGTCGTCATCCTCGACTTCCCGTACCGCTAGATACTCCAGCTGTTGATCCACATCAATGCCATGTTCGGCCAATAGCAACTTGCCGACGATGAATTCGTCTTCGTCAGTCTTGACGACCAGGCACCACTTGCTATATTGGCACCTAACCGGACCGGCCGCCGTGTTAAGCGTCAGTAGCACGTCAATTGCATCCGTTGAGGTGAACATGGCTCCACCAACGGCCCCCGAAATGATCGGCGCATCCAGTTCGGCAAGCACTACGGTCGCATCCGGCTTAAGGAGCAGATCGACGTGCCTGCGTGAAATAATGTTCATGTCTGAACCGCTGTCCGCGCAATAAGGGGTGTTGAGCAACCCGTTGATCACCACCGTCGGACTGCTCTTTCTGGCCGCCGTATTCGGTACATCGACACGCTTCGACCTCAGTTTCTTGCCTTTGTCATTGTTGCCACCTCGCTTTTCTTTTCTCTCGGCCGAAAGTTTGTCTTTTTCAGCCTCGTCCCGGTCCGGGCACTGGCTGAGCCAGTGGTCTTTGCCACACTGAGAGCAGCCCGTGCGTGGTTTGCTCTGTGTCACAGCAGCAGGTTTCTGTGCAGAGGATGCAGCCTTCGCAGATGCAGGGCGAGGGGCTCAGAGACATGCTGGACCTTCCTGTCCGTGTTGGGCCTGGAGCTGTCCTGCCGTGACCCATTGTTCTTGCCTTGCTTGCCGTTGGCCGTAGCACGAGTATCGTTGGACTGATGTTTGCGCTTTGACAGCAATTGGTAGACCTTCTCCTGCTCCAATGCGTTTTCCTTTACCAGCGAGTATAAAGCACTCTCGTCGGATTAGCAGCTTGCGGCTACAATGTGGAGGTGCGTGTCAACCGCCTCGCGCAGTGCCGCTTGTTCGAGATGCTTCCTGATGATGTTGCACTTTTCCTTCCCCCCGTCTCAGTAGAGAATATCGTAGCCATGCCATGCTGCAAGATGATTTTGTTGCAGCGCAGAACATAATTCAGCACATGCGCTTTGACATCCCGCTCACGCAGGTCCATCTTCAGTTCGTCACGGAAAATGGCGTCGACGTCCAGGATTGCGTCATTCATGACGGTACCCACGAACTTGTCCAGCTCTTCGGCGATGCGTTCGTCGGTGATGTCCCCCACGGTTGTGCCGCACTCAAGCTTGCACAGCATGATCAGCAGTTGACGATTAAACGTGTTCTTGACACCTTCCCTTCATTCTCGCCAGTTGCAGCATATCGGGCTGCGATTACCTCCTCGTACTATTGTCTCTCACGCTTCCACTTGACAAGGGCAGCATGAGCGACGCTCATCACGTACGGCGTCACGATCGATGTCGAGGTCACTGGGATAGAGGTCGCGTTCGGAGCGTCGTTGATTCCTTGAGCAGCAGTCAGTTCACGGATCGCGCCTTGTGAGCCTTGGTTGGAACAGCCGCTGCGAGCCCTCATCGTTTGCACGATAGACTAAAGTTAACTTTGCGGTGTGCTCACGATTTGGGAGCTGGAACTCCCGAAAGCCAGCGTTTATTGTGTTGCTTGTAGTTTCCAAGGTAAGTTGGAAAGTGATCTTACTTCTAGTTGTTGAGTGCGCCCGCTTACAGGGCAAGTAGTTCAGGGAGCGCGCCGTTGTAGCTTGAGCTGGGTGCATGCAACTGCAACTGCAACCACCCGTAGCCCTTGTTCTCTTCTGCCAGATGCTGCTAGCCGTTGGGGATCGATGCAGCAATGACTCACACTGGTAGCGCCAACAACGTTAGCTGCGGGTTGAAGGAGCTGAACTTGCATTCACCACAAGAGGCGATAATTGAATCGCAAACTAAACTCTGCTGTTTGAGAAACGGTGTCAGCCCCCTAGTCGGCGTCAGAGTCTTAGTGTAACTCTCCATGCGTCCACACTAGGAAGCGGCCGTACGAGCTGTGATAGACTGCTCGTGACCGTGCGCTTGCAGTGTGCACAGATTTATCTTTGGAGTCGAAATATTTATTTTCAGGAAAATGGGGGACCCCTGGTCCCTCAAAATGACCCAGAATGTCCCTCGAAATCGGGAGAATGAGTGGTGTCGGCCAGTTGTGTGCACAGTGTGCACTGCACACTTGCTCTCTCTTAAGAGCGAATGCACTCTATATGTTCTTCCTGGCACACATCCATTGCACAGTGCGGGAATAGTTGTGAGACACTTCAGGCACCCCAATCCCTAATTGACTTAACGTTTTTATACATCCTACAAACGTTAAGTCAATCTTCGTATCGTGTCTTATACAAAATAAAGGTTTTGCCGTATCGTGGCTGATACAGGTATGTTACATTCGCTGGGGCGCTGGTAAGTGCAGTTGTCTTCCCAAGCCGATTTTCACCCAGACCAACCGTTTAAACTCGTGGTAGGTATGGACTACATTGTGCGCCACCGAGTACCCCACCCCGCCGAAGAAGATCACGTAGTAGCGATCATCACTTTTGCAGAACAGGGCGGGCTGTCGGAAGAAGGGGGTTGGCATCAAAACTATCTTCTTCTGGGACCTCGCTCGTCGAGCTGAGAGATAATTGACTCGAATCTCCGTCAAAAGAGAATGATGGCCGCGGTCACAAATGCCAAGACGGATCCGTTGTTTTCCATATAAAAAAATTGGTGTATTCAGACGGGCTCTATCCATGCGCGAAGGAATCGGGGAAAGAGGACATACCACTGCACTTAGGCCTATCGGTGATCTTTTACACCGCGTCGGCGCAAATGCGAGGAGCATTCTCTTCGAGATGTGGGTGAAGATTTGCGAAAACATTGGAGAGATCGGTACTTCCACCACAGCGACTGAAATGTTACGGAGTGTGGGAAACTTGTAGGTTTAGCACATTATACTTACCTACAGCGTGAAGCATATCTTCATGACAACCGAACCAACTTAAACCGCATCAACACATACATAAGTATGGTTTATCCTACCGCTGGGAGGTGTATGCACGTGAAAATGTAGTGAATTCAAGCGTTTTCCTCTACGCAGCCAACAAACCGCTTGCCCTCAGTGTAAAACACTTGCGTACGATGCGCCAAGTTCAAAGTCCTAACGTATTTTGTTCAGCGCAGGAACTTATTTCTGGAGTACAATACTTCGTAACTACGTTTTACAAATTAGTACTGTAGTAAATTGTTTTGAAGAGAAGTAGCTGAAATAGTCCCTCCCACCAAGCGCAGATTCACGAAAATGAAACTTAGCCAAAGAATCAATCGATACTAGTACGGTAGTACATTTAAGGCAGGTTAACACAAGGCCAAGGAATTACTGTACGAAACCACTGCAGCCTAGAGAAAGTGTGGAGGCAGGGTGTCGGTAGAGCCATTCATTTCGCGTCGTAATTTTGGAGAACTTCAAACGCACAGCAACAACACAACTGATAATCCAAAGGAGAGGGGCATGTATACGGATAGAATACGCGCAATCTTGATGTACACGGGTCATACATTGTACTTCTGTAACCCAAGTAGGCGCTGCACGGCGAGGAAGCAAAGCCGGACTTGGACGGCGGAGCGAGGACCCGAGGCGAAGCTTGGACTGACCAGCTGCTGAGGCCACTTGGTAGTTGCTTGGTAAATTGAAAAGTGAATTGAATGAGGAAGGCTCTTACGGTTCCTGGCACTACGGGTGGCTAACAGCCATCTCCCAACTATCCAGTAGAGTGTATCCTAAAGCCTATATGTCCCTATCTTCTGATTTGGCTATCTACCAATGATTTTCTATAAACTTCCACGTAGCAATATTTACTTGATCTTTGGGCGTCTCATAATCAAGCTTCGAGAACATTCTCGATTTTCAACCAATGAGACCTTCGCAATGTCTCGGGTTGACGGCGTAAACCAAACTGGCGTAATACTAAAAACTAGTGTTATTAACCCCTTGGTTACCGACGTCGTAACTTACGACTTCTCCAAATTGCTATGTCGTAAGTTACAACATAGAGTGAGCGACAATAGAACATGGCTCAAGATATACTGAATTCAAGTCATTGAAAAAAAATTAGATGGGAGAGGTTATCTTGAAAAGTTCAAAAACAAGACAGGTTTAGGTTGCAGGAAGAAGATACGGACTCAACGGTCATGAGATACACCATCCAGCGCAGCCACTCATTTCAGTCATTCCAGATTTTGCTCCATGGCGCGCATTCGGTCGAGCCCCCGCAAAAAGACCGCCGCTGTCGCTGCAGTTGTACGCGATATTGACTTCAAGTACCTGTGGCGCCAACTGCGTGGTGCTGGCTGGACGGCCAAACGCCCGAGCGGCATTCAAAACGACTGGACCTACGTGAGCCCTGATGCTGGTGAGTCATTTGTTGGGGAGGATGCAGTTGTCGCGTATGTAGTACAGGCCGGGTTACTTGTCGATGAGAGCGAAGAAGACGAAGGAGTACAGACTCACTCGGATCCTGACGAAGCCGATGCAGATAGTGACTCCGTACGTGCGTCACAAATTGACACGAATATCCTGCTTTCGCAGAACACCATATGTTTGGTGCCTCTAGCGACGATGACGTCGACCTCTCTCAAGCTGCTGTAACGCGAGCATTTGACTTGTCGCCTAGCGATCTGCAAGCTGAGGACTCAGACAGAGATGCCGCCGCAAGCCTACAGCTACTGTCGGATGCATCAGGCGCAGAGAGTGATGCTGATCCTGTCGACCATCCTGCTGCATCTCCTGCTGGAGCTGCTGCACTTCCTGATGGATCTGCTGCACTTCCTGATGCTGCCCCACTTCCTGGAGCTGCTCTTCCTGCTGCTGGTGATGTTGGCTCCCGTATCCTGCGTCCGCGCGTCAAGAATGATGTCAACTTCATCTCGGACGATGAGGACATGGATGCGTATGAAAGCTTCAGCTCTGGCGAGAGCGACCCAGACACCGCTGTAGATGGTGACGATGACGATGTTCGCCCTGATCTCGACAGTGACAATGAGGACGCTTTGTCTGATGGTGATGCGGTGCTCATGGATGAGGCCTTTGTCGAGTCGCTCCTAATTGGGAAGGGCCAACTGAACAAGAAAGCAGAAAAGGCTCGTTCTGACGCATTGCGCAGCAAGGTGTGGACGGCTCCGTCATCGTCCTTTGAAGCCACTGGGTCTGCTTATCTTGGCCTAAACATGGAAGAAGCGCAGCCAGCGCTAGAGCTGCGGAGTGTGTGCCACTCGCCGCTGCTGACCTTCCTGTACTTCATGCCCAAGTCGTTATGGGTCAAGATCAATGAGGAGACCAACCGGTACGGTAGCCAGCAAGTGGAGAAGCGTGCGCGAGGAATTCTCGCGAGGCAGCCGGATCGCCCAAGAGAGGGACGTAAACTAGAAACCATAGCCAAGATTTGGCAGCGATTGATGGCGGCTCCTGCATATCAAACGCACGAGATTCTGCATGTGATAGGACTTCTGATAGCACGCATGATGTGTCCTCAGAAGCGGCATTTTTCAGCGCACTGGACGATGACAGTTGACGGCGCAATTCCTGCAGGGACGTTTGGGGCCTTCATGGGCCGAAACCGCTGCCAGGCGATCCTTCGCGACGTGCACTTCGTTGACAATGAGGCCGAGAGAACGCGTGACAGACTCTGTAAGCTGCGCCCCGTGGTAGATAAGCTGCAGCAACGCTTTCTGGCGGGCTGGTCTTTGACGGCAGTATTTTCTTTTGATGAAGGAGTCTTGCCTTCCACGTCGAAGCGCAACACAATGCGCATGTTCATGCCGGATAAGCCCCACCGGTACGGATCAAAAATGTTCATGTTGTGCGACTCAAGAACAGCTTACTGCCACAGGTTTGTTCCATTTTTATTATGTCGTAACTTACCACTTTTGCTACAGTATCTAACATTTTATGTCGTAACTTACTAGATTTGAAATGTACGCTGGTAAACGCCATGCTGGGGATCCTGGAGACAGCGCATTCGACCATAAGACCGGTGCCGCAGCCGTCATACGCAATTTGAAGGCCGCTCTCGAGACGAACACCCGGCATACGTGGCATCTGGTCGTTATCGACCGATTCTACTCCTCTATCCTGCTGGCGATCGAGTTACTCAGTATGGGCGTGTACGTCATTGGGACGATCATGGCAGACAGGCTCGGATATGACAAGAACATCAGAGCTAAGAGCAAGACGCGGCCAGGTGACATTCCCTGCGGCGAGTTCATCTTCTCGCGCTCGGTTGCTGTCCCGAACATGACCGCGTTTCACTGGTGGGACAACAAACCAGTGCACTACNAGAGTTTGTTCTTGGGCTTCGTAGACCTTGCGCACGTGAACGCGTTTATTTCGCACAAAGAGACGTCAAGGCTGGCTGGGACGACGGCGATGAGCCGTGGCGAATGGTACGCCGTCCTGCAAAATCAACTCCTGCAGCTGAGAGCCGCCGACTTTGCCGGCGTGGTATTGACGCCGCCCCCCACAAGCCAGAAGCGCAAACGCACTCCTGTTCGGCTGGCACATGCCCTCGAGCAGTCGGAGGACTGGGCCACGGTGAGTGGCACGCAAAAGCGCCGGCAGCGCTCATGCAAAGTCTGTGCGCTACTCAGGATATCCAGCAAGAAGAAGTCGTTTTCGACAACGTACTTCTGCGAGCGCTGCTCCGTGGACGCAGCAAAATGCTGGCTCTGCAACAGAATCCGGCATGAGTACAAAGGAGAAGCGAAGATATGCTTCGCAATCTGGCACGATGACTTCGACTGTGGGCGAGACATTCCAGCTGCGCTGGGCAAGAAGGTGGTGTTGCGTCGGCCTGCGCAGGATGCAGGCAAGCGCAAGAGAACGTGCCGTGAGCTGGCGCTTCACGAAGGTGATGCTGATGATGAGGAATCCAAAAGTGGGGAAGTGTGAGGCGTGGCTGTGCGCAGCAGTGATCGTGTGATGCACGTTTCCCTTGATGAGTGGTTGGTCTAGCTAGGACGTAATGCAAATTTGATTGAGTCGTTGCACATTTTTTGCTTGCTTCTGGCAGATGGCAGGATTCTCTGTGCCACTTTACTAGCCTTTTTAATTTTAGCAAGGAGTAAGTTACCACATTAGAAGTCAAATCAGCACAGCAAAGTCTTATAAGTGACGACATAGCTAGAGAAGACCTGCTGAGAACTTATACAGCTTCCCGCAAGTGGTTATGTACCACATACCCAACTGAAGTGTAAGCGTACGTCGTAAGTTACGACGTAAAAGTACCGTGATTAGCGCGACTTGGCTACAAAATTCCGGTAACCAAGGGGTTAATAGCCAATCGCACGTAGGTACACATGCACAAATGCAACTTGCACTTCAATGCTGGCGGAGTGCTAATGACAGCACTCCATCACAACTTCGACACAGTACTGGACAGCGAATTTACTGTACAGTACATGTGGAGATCTTGATCATGCATTTCATGCGTTTTTCAATCAGCATAACTTTTAAATGCTTACTTCGCGAACAGGACTTATCATGCGCGGACTAAATAAAAACTTCAGTGTTTCAAGGTTGAGTTCTAGCAAAATCGTTTGGGTCTTGTGATAAGCAAAACGCCTCATCTTACAAACTGTAAGTCACTACCACAGATTGCAAGTACTTTAAAGTACTTCAATATTTCAGGTAGAGTAGGTTTTGCAATGCAGCTTTCTACTTCGAAGTTTTCAACGACTAAGCAGAATCTTGACAATATTATTTGACCTAAAACCCATTTCACCTAAAACAATGTTTTTGCAGCATTCGTAGAAGCCGGATCATCTGCAAAGGGAAGTGACAATATCTGCTACTCCAATGGAGCTCCGTCACTTATGAACTTCAATTTCCAATTCGCCGTCAAGAACCGAAGCATCAACTCCAAGTCCTGCCTCCAACCATGCGTTTCGCTTTCCTTTTGTTCGTTGCTGCAGTCTCCTCATTGCTTCCGGTGACGCGCTATCGACACAAACCGATGCCAAAAGCCGGCATTTTCGCTCCCACAAGAAGCCGAATGCCTACAATACTGAAGAAGAAGAGCGCACTCTTGATAAATCCGGTTATCAAGAAACTTCCTGAGCACTTCAAGAAGATGTACTTACAAGTATCCTGAAAACATGAAGAACACTCGCTCGTCGTTGTGCTCGGGTATGCAGTCGGTGGACGACGCTGTCACGTACATGAAGTCTCTGAGCATGGACTTCGACGCGATTGAGCATTTCGTCAAGGCGTATCGCAAGTACATTGACATCCACGGCCTCCCTTACTAAGCCGAATAAACGACAAACCCACTGGGTTCTTACAACCAAATATTCCGAGGATATTCTTTCCATTTTAGACAATGCGAAATCAGCTTCCAGGCTCAAACATGACTTAGATGCAGTCGCCAATACCTCAGCAAAAATAATACGATGATTGTTGTCTTACCGTGAATATCCGCATCCCCTCGCCAATGTTGTAGCCAGCGTTCAAAAGTACATTACCACAATCTTTGTTTTTTGTGCTGTGGCGTAAGCATCCGTGTAATGCCACAGCGCCACTAGCATCTCCACTTTCTTTGCCGTAGTTTCTTCCGAGTGTTCCTCGATTTTCTTCTCTTACTCGCGCTCGTCGAGTTTTGTACTGCAGTTGGAACTCCAGTCGAAGTCTTTACCGGCCACTTCTGTCTGAATTTTGGGCAGGAGCCGCCTTGTCCAATCCATCGCCAATCTTCGAGTTGGCTTTCTGTGGAGAGTGAAAACAGCGAAGGCCTTCCGCTTGTGTCCGCGCGTAGAGCGTATGGAGCTGTTCGAAGCTGGATATTCTGCTCGTCTTGCTTCAATTGGCTGGATGAGCTGCTCCTGTAAAAGTTGGTTGGTCGTTGCTAGTTGTTGGACCAGAGCATCGACCTGTGGGTTTTCGCGTCAACGTCTGGAAATACTGCAACTGCGGGACATTGTCCAGTATTCATGCAAGTGTAAATGTGTCCAGTCAGGAAATTATGTGCTTTGGATAGAACGCCGAATTACGATAAGAGGCCGACCTGTGTGTTCACGTGCAATGGAAGTTGCCAAGGCTGCTGGAACTCAGGTTTCTTCCCAAGCTCTTGAATACTGACACATTGGTTGATCTAGTTGTTTGTTGAAGAAATTCGATGTTCTTCTTGCAATCGTCAGTTCTACGACACACCGAGGTGATAGCACTGAAAAGATCGCGTCGGGGCGGCAGGGCATCGCTGGGCTGAGCATATCAAGGTAAACCCATGTGGTTCTTCGTCGTTTCTTCCCTGCAGTGTTCATACGAGCACTGCATGGATGACAAGTCGACTGGTATTCCTCCTTCGCCGTCGTACCTGGAATCGAATTTAAAGATGGACCCCAGTCGACACGATCTCGAGTCTCATTAAGAGCATTGGGAACACTTTCCAGCTGAAGGAAGTGAGCCCGCAAGAAGTCGTTCGGGATTAACCTGATTTGCAGCATCCTTTCAGGATTTGCATTTAACAATGATCTAACACACGTTACAGCTTCAGCCAGTCGGAGTAAGGCTCTCAACCATCGTACGGTGCATTGTTTCGCCCCACCGGTCCATGTTGTCCCGCATATCTTCCCAATTACCCGTAGAGACCGAGTAGGAAGGTCGATGTAACTGGGAAAAGACCCATCGCGTTAGCACGACAACACTCTCATCTCTCCGCTCGATTTCTTCTCCAAAAGTGCCTGTAACAGGCTGCGGTCCGATTGCTGCGACTTTCCGTGTGTACGACGTCAACTCTAGAATTGCGTTAATATCACGTCGAACACGTTCTCCAGGACGGTAGGGATGTCTCTCGTCTTCATCCACAAAGTCCGCAACGATAAGCCCCCGTCCTCTTTCACGGCCTGGTTGCTGGTGTGGTTCGAAAAACTGGGAGAAAAGTACCGTATTTGACTCCATCAGCAGCCCATTCACTGTTGTGGACACCAACCGGTTCTGAGTGACGCCTTTGTCGCCGCTGTCGTCGTCCTCCCGGATCGTAATGTGGCCCAGTTTCTCGGAAATACTGATCTCAATGTTGCAAAAGTACTGCACCAGCATGTCGAACACTTGCCGTACACTCCCGACTCCATGAAACTGGATGGTAGTGAACCGCGTGGAGCAGAAGTCGCCATTTGAGAGTTCATAGCGATGGTCCTCACACATGGGCTTGCACGGGTCAACTTTCGGCCGTCGTTGTCGTAAAAACTGGTCTGCATCATTCAATTTCAAAGGTTTCATGGCCAGCAACGTTTCCCTTCTCTCTTCTCCATCTCGCCCTAAGTGAATAAATCTCTGCAACGGACTCCCAGCTTGTATCGTCTACAGACAACTTTTTTCAGCATAAAATACCAATTAAAATTATAAAAATGACTTACCGAAAGTGCATATTCGGACATGATCCCTTGAATATTGGCGAACTCGAGCTGCTGGCTTTGCACTGCATCGCGCAGCACTTTACTGGCGATGACTCGGTCCTTGTCCTTTTGTCCTGGTCGGCCAAAAGAGGCCAAAGCCTGTTGTTTCAGCTCCTCCATCCTGGCTTGAAGCCCGTTTAGCTCTATCTGGAGCCGTTCTTTCTCCTCCTTCCGAAGGGTGTGCGTGGCCTTGCGGTATTTGCGTTTGGGTCTTTTTTTCTGTTGCGCCGTGCAGCTTTCATTCTCAGACTCTACATGTACAGCAGGTTTTTCCCTTTTGCGTCTCTTGACGACTGCATCAGTTTGGGTGATAACTGGGTTTTTCATGGACGTTTTGAGCGCCAGAAGCGTGTGAGCGGAACCATCTTCGACGCTGCAGGTCGGGCTGGGAGAGGATTTCGGGGACGCAAGGGAAGACACACGCGGTCCCAACAGCAGCGATCGGTAGTAGCGGTCGTCTCGGATCTCCTCGCGCGACCTGTCAAGGACCATCAGCACCTGACTGCCAAGATGAAAAAGTGAAAAACCTGAAATGACGTGGGTTTTATCTTAAAAAAACACACAGACATTTGCATTTCATCAATCGAATTATCCATTAATTTTAAAAAAAGTAAAAGTGTAATTACTTTTTAGTTGTTAAAGTCTCCACGTAGATGAGCAGTGAGTAGTTGGGTCCAAGCTCTCCATGATGGTTTCGTGAATGCTTCGACTCCAGTGGTCCATGTTCTCGCGTAGTTCGTACCATCCGTCCTTGCGGACTGGGAAGTTTGGGTGGCGCAGGCGAGAATGCGACCACCGAGTGAGCACTACGACTCTTTCTTGCTCTTGGCTCTCGATGTAAGGCTCTCCAATCTGCTGTGGACGCTGTCGAGTGAACGAACGCACTTCCATCACTGTATTCACGTCCTTCCGAATCTGTTCCGCTGGTCGGTACGGATGTCTTTCATCTTCGTCCACGAAATCAGCGACGATAAGCCCGTAGCCGTCTTGCTTGTCACCGGAATACTCGGAAAAGACGACAGTATTGGACTCCATGTGTAGTCCCTTGCCAGTCTGCGATGTCAGGCGGTTCTGCGTGATCCCTTCTTCGCTATTGTCGTCGTCTTCTCGAACTGTGAGGTGGCCAATCTTCTCCGAGACGCTGATCTCGATGTTGCACAAGTAATAGACCACCAGGTCGAACACCTGTTTGACGCTCTTTGCTGCTTCAAATTGTGAGGTGGCAAAGCGGACAGCCCAGTAATCGCCATTGTCGTTCTCG
Source organism: Phytophthora multivora (assembly GCA_001314345.1). Taxonomy (NCBI): domain Eukaryota; phylum Oomycota; class Peronosporomycetes; order Peronosporales; family Peronosporaceae; genus Phytophthora; species Phytophthora multivora. The sequence goes on from LGSM01000337.1 coordinate 26,804, forward strand.
AATCGATAGTCCTCGGACATGGATTTCAGAGGATTTAAGTGCGAAAGTCGTCTCCTGAAGAACTCGCGTGCGTCTTGCAGTTTAAGAGCTTTCATCGCACGCAGCGCGTTCCTTCTGGAAAATTCATCTTTGCTTAGGATTATTGTTCTCTGAATAGGACTTCCAGCTTGGATATTCTGAAGGAAAAAATATATGTCAATTTACGTAAAATAAAACGATGAAATGCCTGATGCAAAACGTACACAGGCTGCGTATGCGGTCATCATCGACTGGATCTCTACGAACGCCTCTTGGTGCTTCTTGACAGCGTTGTGCAGTACATTCGTGTACAGTTGTCTCTCCTCCTCGTTCTGGTCTTCAAGACTCGGCGCAAATGCCTTGTGCTGTAACTCTGCCATTTGAGCCTGTAGCTCCGCCAACTCCACTCGAAGGTGATCAATCTCCTCCTGATAAAACAGCAAATGGGTCCATTGAAGAGCATCAAAATGAGTCTCTAGATACAAAGTCAACCAAGCTCTTTAGCTGTCCGTACCTTTCTGATGGTATGTGTAGCCTTGCGGTACCCACGCTTCTTTTTACGTTTAACCACCAGCACAACCTCTTCGGTAGTCGACTGACCACTGTCTTCCTGTTGGTCATTGTAGCTGTTCTCCTCCTCATCTCGTCCACTTAGTCGCTTTTTGCTTCGATGAAGCACCTCCGTCGACTCCACAGATTCCGGAGAGCTGCTCCAGTTTGTGTCCTGCGTTTGTTTCCAGCTCCTCATTGCAGCCACCGCCTTCTTCCGCCTCTTGGCGCGTGGGGGGTAGCAATTAGACTGGGACCGCGCTCCTCGTGGATGGGGATCCGACGTCAATGTCGCAGTTACTGGAGCTGTACCGGTACACACCTGTGCGGCATGTAACAGCGGCAGAAATCCTCCTCTTGTTGCGGGGCTGTCGGTTGCCAAAGACGAGGAATTCCAATCACCATGGGTCTTGATGGTAGCGGAGGCCAAAGGAGACGCAGAAACTGGCGAATGGTCTACGCTGGTGCGTGGCGAATAGATTGCAGAGCGTGGGGTGCTCATTGCAGGTAATAGCAACGGGTGACAAGGAAGGCAAGTTGACGACTGCGAAGGAATGACCCTGGTGCGTCGTGTGATTACGGGATAGCGATTGCAAAATTAAATATAGATTTTCAGAATACATCCAATTTGACTATTTGACTGTGGTACATGTACCTGCATTAGTTCTCGACTAAACATTTGAGTAAATATCAAATATTAAAGGAGTTTGAGCCGGGAGTTAAACCGACTTTGATGGATGAAGACCACTGACTGACGTTGTCGAACGATAACTCTTCTCATCAATTCATATGAAGTTTCACACTTGTTGATTGCTTCAAACCTTTTTTCCAAACTTGCCGCACTCGATTGCTTACTCGCTGACTGCCATCCGTAGGCCAAGTGCCTCGAAATGCAGGTCTTCGGCCAGGCTTCGCTGCATCGTCTTGCCGAATAAATCCATTTTGTCCCGAAGCTCGTACCAGTCCTTGGTCTCCACTGGGAATTGCGGGACATGTAGCTTGTTCTGCACCCACCTCGTGAACACGACCGTGATTTTACTATCATCTGACCGCCGCGGGCATTCGCGGACTTCCATGACAGCGACCACATCCTTGCGAATGCACTCGGTGGATTGATACGGATACTTTTCGTCATCGTCGGCGTAGTCCATCACAATCACTCCGTAGTCGCCGTCTCCATGAATACGCTTTTTGTCATCATTATGCTCGTGGAAGTGAGCAAACGTCAGTGTGTTCGACTCCACCTTGAGGTCTCTGATCGTCGTGGAGACCAATCGATTCTGCGTGATGCTTTTGTTGCCGTTGTCGTCGTCCAAACGGACTGTAATGTGGCCGATTTTCTCAGAAATGCTGATCTCAAGGTTGCAGTAGTAAAAGAGCAGTAGGTCGAAGATTTGGCGGACGCTCCGGGCGTCTTTGAACTGCGTGACTGACAAGCGCTCGGAGAAGAAATCACCATTGTCCATTTCAAAACGACGTCCTTCGTCACAGATCTTCCGCAAGTTGGTATTGGGTCGACGAAGCTGCAAGAAGCGCTCGGCCTTGGGCATTTTGGTCGCTTTCAACGCCCTAAGCATCCTTCGTCGTGAATCTTGATCTCTTTTCAGCACGATTTTGTCGTGCAACGGAGAACCAGCTCGAGCGTTCTAGAAATGACACCTCAGTAAGTAATTTACATCATCTTTGCATGGTAATTGCACGTACACAAAGCGAAAACTCCGACATGATTGACGCGACTTCGCCAAACTTCTGTTGGTTCATGTGGACATCATCTCGCAGTTCACGACCAACTTGGATGCTTCTCGCCGTCTCTGGGTCTACATTCCCCAATGACGTCAATGCATACTGCCTTAAAGAGGCTAACTGGGCATTCAGCGTCTCCATCTCCTTCAGGAGACGCTCTTTCTCCTCCTACAACCACACAAATACACTTTAGTTCGACAATTCTCGTAGAACGAACGTGGACATACATTACCTTGCGAACGACATGGGTCGACTTCCGATGTTTCCGTGGATGCGGAGGCTTGACATCCAGCGACATATCCAACTTAGCTGCTGCTTGTTCTCCCACTCTCAGCTCCTCATTAAGCTCCACGGGACTTGCTACATGTCTCTTTCCCAACACTTGCGGACGCCCAGAACCTCCTTTTGCTGTATCCGTAGTAGCTTCCACCCCCGGGCACTCGTCCGGAGAGGAAGGGACACCCCAGCATCGATCCATTGCGCTTCAGTTCCAGTTCCAAGCTCCAGCTCGTGCGCTGATCGGGAAATGCGCATCTCGCTTGAAGCGGGCAATCAGGATCTGGTGATTGCGCGCAATGACTAATTTCGGCTAAGTACGAACGACTAGCTAAAAAAGGCAAGTTGCAGTCAATTTTGGGGATGGAGACTTTCGAGCAGCGTACGGTGGAGAAACAGCCCCCAGCTGTCCATGGAGTGTCGTAGTTCTCTCCATCCTTCGACTGCCATGGGGAAATCCGGTCGGTGTAAAGTGTTTTGCACCCACCTGGTCATTACTACGACCAACTCGTTGTCTTTTGGTCGGTTGTATCCACGCACTTCGATCACCCCGTTGACGTCCTTACGAACGCGCAGTTGAGGACTGTAGGGATACCTTTCATCTGAGTCCACGAACTCCGAAACGACGATGCCGTACCCGCGGTCAGAGCTTTGGATGTCGTCCCGCTCGCAGAATTCGGAGAACATGATGGTGTTCGACTCCATCTGCATGCCCAAGTGGGTCGTTGTGGACATCAAACAGTTCTGCGTGATGCCTTCGGTGGTCCCGTCATCGTCATTTTCACGGATAGTAACGAGTGTCTCAAGTTTTTCGGAAACGCTGATCTCCATGTTGCTGAAGTAGAAAATCACCAAGTCGAAAACCTGCTTGACGCTCTGAACGCCTTCGAACTGCATGATGGAGAAACGAGCTGACGAGAAGCCTCCAGTGTCAGTTTCGTAGCGCTGATCTTCTGTAAGAGACTTGAAAGGGTCCAACTCCGATCGTCGAATTCTCAAAAACTCCTCCCCACTCTTGAGCTTCCTGGCTTTCATGCTTTGTAAAGTTTCATGGCGCGAGTCCGAGTCCTTTTTCAAGATGATTCGCTCTTGTAAGGGCGTCCCTGCTTGAATATTCTGTACAAAAATTATTCGGCTGTTAGTTACGTAGTTTTACTAGAATTAACACGCAAACAATACGTACGCACAGTGTGTAGTCCGACATGATCGACAAGGCCTTGCAGAACGTCTTCATATGTGTCTCCACGCCCTCCTGCAGCACCTGACGCTGCGATTTCCGCACCAATCGATCTACAGAGAACGTCGGGTCAATTGCGCGTTTCTTAAGTGCCGACATCTCCTTGTTCAGGGTCTCCATTTCCATTAAGAGTCTCTCCTTCTCTTCCTGCCACAAAGCAGCCAACTTTCAGTACCTCATAAAACCAATTTCTACCTGTAGATCGATCACCTTTCTAATCGTATGCGTTCCCTTGCGGTGTTTCCTCTTCGGGTATTTGCGTTTCGGCTTTACACTCCCCTCAGACCCCGTACCAGTTCCGCCTTCACGTTGAGCAGAAGCACTATTCTCATTTTGCTGTGTTGCAATTATTGGACCGGTCGCATCCTCTCTTGGGGCTATGATGGAAGCCCACGTGCGCGTTGCCACAGACGTATTGCACGTACTATCACTAAGTGGCGAGGAGGTCGTGGGCGAAGGGGTGGACGACGACATCCCTCCTCTTGGGAATACGCAGCCTCTCATCGATGCAAATGAGGACGTAGTATGGCATCCATGCAGCAATAATTGTACATAATTAACGGAATTATTGTCTTTATTAGCCAAAATTGAATCAATAATAAACAATTATTGGTAATAATTGAAAACTATACCTGCCACCTCAATGGATTTCTCCACTACGAAGATTTTCTGCTATCGTCCGATGCAGAGCACGCCCCCACAAGTCCATATTGTCGCGAAGTTCGTACCATCCGTCCGTACAGACTGGGAACTTGGGGTAGTGCATTCGGTTTTGCACCCATCGACTCAAAACAACCACTGAATTGCGAGATGGAGAACCTCCAGTCACGCTCTTAGGGCGTTGGGGAACGAACTCGCGGATTTCCAGCACAGCGTTCACGTCTCGCCGAACACGTTGACTAGGGACGTACGGATGGCGCTCGTCTTCGTCCACGAAATCAGCTACGATGATCCCGAAGCTTCCGTCGCCTGGGCCGTTGCTCTTGTCTGTACTGCGGTCGTAGTACTGGGAGAACATGACCGTGTTGGACTCCATCTTGACGTTCTTGTGCGTGATAGACACCAGTCGGTTCTGTACGATGCCCTTGTCATCGTTACCGTCGTCCTCTCGAATCGTAATGTGGCCAATCTTCTCAGAGATGCTGATCTCAATGTTGCAGAAGTAGAACAGCAACAGATCAAAGACTTGCTTCACGCTCTGTGCGTCTTCGAACTGTGTCACAGTGAAGCGAGTGGAGCAGAAGTCCCCGTTCTCAGCCTCGTACCGTCGTTCCTCGCCCATTGTATTGCACGGGTCGAGCTTGGGTCGACGCATCTGCATGAACCTCTGCGCTTTTTCCATCTTTCGGGTCTTAATTGCTGCCAACGTGTCGTGTCGAGACTGTTCATCATTCTTCAATATGATGCAATCTTGTAATGGACTTCCAGACTGGATGGTCTGAAGAACAGTAGCGTTAGCTGCTGAAATAAACGCCGGAAGGCAGCAATCCATGAGACTTACACATAAGGTATACTCAGACATAATAGACGAGAGCTGACTGAACAGTTGCTGCCGTTGTTGAACGCCTTCACGTAGGACTCTGCCAGCTTCATATTTCTTTTTCATGATCTCCTCGTTCTCGTCGAACGGAACCTTGGCGTGACTACGCAACTCGTCGATCTGAGTCTTGAGCGCTTCCACCTCATTCAGCAGCCTCTCCTTCTCCTCCTGTATCAGCTTTAATGTTCAGCCCTACTCCAAACCAACCAGGATGATATAACAACGTCCCACCTTTCGAATCGTATGAGTCGCTTTTCGATACTTCCTCTTCCTCTTGGGTTTCACAGCCGCAGTGCAGCTCTTGCCCTCTCCTCCACTCGTACTCTGCGGTCGTTGCTCCTCTTCAATCCCCCTCTTCTTGGCCGTGTAAGTCACATCTTCGCCTCGACTGAGTCGGTTATACTGCTCCAGACTCGTCGCTCTCGGTCTCATCGTCACGTCTTCTCTTGGAGTCGCATTGCTCACCACTCCCCTCCTCTCCATCAGCGTCACCCACGCCTTTGCTGGGTCCACAACATCAGCAGTAGTCGAGGAAGAAGAAGACAGTGGAGAGGACGAAGTGCTGGCGTTATAAGGCACCGAAACACGCAACAGAGCTGGATTGGGCATCGCGTTCAGCGGCTGGAACGGCATTTCCGCCTGCGGAAAGCTCGGAGTCAAGCTGGAGGCTCCACCGACAGCTGGATGACGTCCACTTGTGAGACGGGTCGCTCGTTGCTGCCCAGTGGCGTCACCATCGAGCCGCGCGAGGTAGTCGTTCATCCTGTTCTTGTCAGCAGCTCCGACAATGGCGAGTGGCGCGCAATCCATCCCTGTCCGTTGATGCGTCAATTGTACCGTATTTATGGCACCTAATCTGGCTTTCAGTCTTTTCAACCAATAAGAACTCTTTCACCGATAGTGCGACTGGTGAAAGTGAAACGTGTAACGGCTCAGCAATACCGGTATTTGAAAGTGAACTCCTTTGTTGCCTTTTATCTCCGACAGCAGACAACCGGGGACAACCGCTCCATCATTGTGTGGTGAAGCGTTTGGATCCACCGCTCCGTGTTGTCGCGCATCTCGTGCCATCCGGACTGCGGAATGTCGTACTCCGGGTGGTAAACTTTACTGTGCACCCACCGAGTGAGCACGACGACTCGCCCCTCGCTCGTGTTCTTAGACCTGGCACGCACGCCATGACGGATAGGGTACGATGTAAGCTCCAGCACAGCGGTGAAGTCTCGGCGGATGCGTTCGTGTGGGTGATACGGGTTCAGGTCGTCGTCGTCCACGTAGTCGGCCACGAAGATGCCGTATCCGTTCTGGTGGCCTGCGTCCTCGTCGCCAGGCTCGTACCGTGAGAAATAGACGGTATTCGACTCCATACGCAGCCCACCGATAGTTGTAGATACCAGTCGATTTTGGGTGATACCTGGCGCCATATTGTCGTCGTCTTCACGGATCGTGATGTTCCCCAACTTCTCCGACACACTTATCTCGATGCTGCTGAAGTACGCAAGCAGGATATCGTACACCTGCTTCACCGTATTCTCGAATTGCATTGTAGAGATGTACGTGGCGTAAAAGTCGCCGTTTGAGGCCTCGTACCCGTGGTCTTCTCGCATCGGTTTCAATGGGTCTACTCGTGGTCGTCGATCGTTTAAAAACTTGGCTCCGTCCTCCAGCACTCTACTCTTCAATGACAGCAACGTAGCTCGTCGAGCATGCGTATCCTTCTGCAAATGTATATAGTGGTGGATCGGACTGCCCACTCGAATGTTCTGGTAGACAAAATGAATCACTTTCGGTCAGAAATTATCCCTTGGAAAGTAAGATAACTCGAAACAGCATACAAATAAAGAGTACTCCGACATCAGCGCGTGGATCTTGGTGCATTCCAGTTGTTGCTTTTGGATCGCCCGTCTCAGCACCCTGTTAGCACTCTGCATCTCGCTAGGTGTCCGTGCTTCGACACCCACACACGTGGCGAATGCCCGGGCCTTGATCTCCTCCATCTTGGTATGTAATTCCGCCAGTTCCTCCAACAAATGAGCCTTCTCCTCCTATAAAATCATGTCAATAGCGCATTAAATAAATCATCGCCACCCCCTCCTTCGACTATCACAACTTCCCCACCTTGCGCACGTTGATTGTCGACTTACGGAACTTCCGCTTGGGTCTTTTCTTCAGCGTTTGCTGCAACTCTTCGTCTCTCTTTTCGTCCTTTAACTCGCGCTTCTTGCACAAAGGACTGGAGCTTGAACTGGGTGAAATGAAGCTGTCGGTGGGGCTTTTGGTCTTCTCTTTTTGGGTCGTGGGCGACGTCTTGCCTGCTGCAGCCTCCTCGTCCCGCATCTCGTCCATAGATGCGAGCCATTGCGTCGCCACGTCCGTCACGAGTCGCGTGGGGGACTCCAACGCCTCCGTCACCTGCAGGTTGCCACTCATTGCTACAGAGTCTGTAGTACAGACACACAGTGCGGACTATTCGGTGCTTGGTGTTGTTACAATATTTTTGATGGGTAATTCGAGTTTGCAAATCGCCGGGAAACAATATCGGAAATAAGAGGAGATAGGTAATTGTTGCTGTGATGAAAAAAGCAGTTTACTTTACTTACCGTAAAGAACCTGTGAAAAAAAAGCAGTTTTACTTTACTTACCGTAAAGAACCCTTCAAGATTGTTCCTTTGGGACAGCAGTCAATAGGCAAAGTTAGACATGCACTTTGGAATTCACTGCAGAGATGATTAAAGTGACGGGGGAGCTCCCGTTATTTTGTGCTGATGCAAAGTCGCTTGAGAAGCTGGAGTCGCCTGTTCTGCTTGGTCCACTGGATCATATTACGCAGAATTTTATGCCGATAACGGTGGTCTTCGTGTATCGTCGAGAGGAAGAAGATCCGGAAAAAGAGCTGATTCCGATCCAGAGGTTTCGCCGTGCGTTGGACAGGTTGCTGGACTATTATCCTCATCTTGCTGGTCGAATTGTGATGAGTGAGGATAATTCTCCTCAAATTGAGCAACTTGATGCCGGAGCAAAGCTAGTGGTGGCGGAATGTGACGAAAAACTCGACGAGTTTAATGCAATTGGAGACGACGGAGGCCCTCCTAGGCTTATCGTCACGAATCTACCGGGTGGAGGCAATGCGCTACTGCCACCGTTCGATCCAAGTGAGGAAGGGATGACTCGAGACCCAATTCTTAATGTACAGCACACTCGGTTTGCGTGTGGTGGAGTGGCGATCGGCTTTTGTCTCCGACACATCGTGTGCGACGCCGCTGGGTTCTTCCAGCTTGTACATGACCTAGCAGAGTTGTATCGAGGTTCGCTGAACGACTGCCAAGCCTTTGAACTCTCGAAACCTCCACAAATCCACTCGTACAAGGCGGAGCTGCACAAGATGACCCCGAACAAGCGACAGGAATCTCTCAGCATTGAACCTGTTGGTTTCAAGCTTTCACCGGAGACGAAAACGTCTGAGACTGCTGAGGATAAGCCAACTCCTCCTCCTGTCCAAGGGCGTATCATCCGGTTTTCACCGCACGAGCTTGCGCTTCTCAAGGCTGAAGCCAACTCCACGAACCATTCCGAAACTTTCTCAACCTTCTGTGCTCTGGCAGCTCACATTTGGCAGAGCGTACACCGTGCGCGTGCGAAAGTCGAAGGTGGCAATCTTTTACCTCCTCAACTGCTGGTAACGGTCAACTTGCGCAACCGGAACCAACTACCTGGTATCCAGCCTCGTTACTTTCCGAACGCTGTTTTCTCCCCTGTAGTAGCAGTCCCCACTGCCCAACTACTGGGTGCCCCGCTGTCTGTCGTCGCTGCGTTGATCCACGATAGCGTCCAGCCACAAGGACCAATACACATGCTAGACGCACTGGAATGGATCGCCGCTCAGCCTGACAAGCGTCGAGTGCAATTCTGCATCGACTACAGTCAAGAAAGCGTGTTCGTGACTCAATGGAGCAAATTTGACATGTATCATGGCACCAGATTCGACGTTCCGCCGGCACTCGTTGCACAGCCGTTCACGCCCCTTTCACTGTACGACGGTCTCGCCTACTTCATGGCCACGGAGGATCAGTTGCAGCAGTCTGGGAACGAAATCACGATCGGTAGTATAGATGTCAGTCTGGCGCTGAGTGAACCGGTCTGGTCCATTCTAGACGAGGACCCCAACTTCCGGCGACCTCGGGTGCGGGAAACAAAGTAACTTTTGAACTGCGCCGTGCCATGTTTTTTGTGTGGAAAGTATTTCCGCTGAAAAGACGAAAGTACCGGTATGGCCCAAGCAAAATGTGAGATGGCCAAATCTTGTTGTCAGGTTTTGTGTGAAATTTACTGTCGCGGTCATCAGTGATCATCACGTGGTACACACGGAGGAATATGCTGGCGCTCGAATCTCGAATTGCCTCTTGATTATGTAGGGCTGGAGTTTATGTTGTTTACGCCTTTACTTTAAACCCTATTGGTACTTTAGCTTTTGTACCGTAAACCGAATTCTTGAAACACAGCATCCCTCATCTTAGTGATGTGCTCACTCGTTATGACGACAGAGCAATCCCAGCCACATATGCACCATACGATCACTCTGACAATGGTGAGCGTATTCCTCATTCCATAATTTCCTGGCATCGAACCGGATGAAAACTCTCCACCTCGTTCTGCTTGCAGTGGCAACTGCTCAAGCATCAGCTTCTAACTCGACTTCCAAAGGCGATTTAAATGGCTGGTACCCGTGCTACGACTACACCTTCGCTGACGAAGGCCCTTCCCCAGGACAAGACGCAGAGTGTGCAGTATACGCTGCTCCACTCTGCTACCCCGGGATTTGCGAAACTCCTGCCAATGTGGAGTCGGATAAAGTCGACATCTTCGTGAAGCGCTTGTTAGCCACAACCGGCAACCCAGAGACTGCCTCGAACGTTTGGCTTCTCCAAGGCGGTCCGGGATACTCGTCGACTGCAAGTAAGTTACCTTCCGCCGAAGTTTTATTTATTTATTTTTCCACTAAAAACCATTTTTTTTTTTTTGCAGTGGAAAGCAGTATGGTTGACTTGCACCAACAACTGAATGGGGCAGTCAACGTGTACACAATGGATCATCGCGGTACTGGACGCAGTACGTTATTCAACTGTGTGGCAGCGCAAGTGACCACTTCGGGGACCCCCTGGGGGGACGACCTCATCGCTGCTGAAGTGCCCACGTGTGCGAGAGACTTGCAGTTTAAATACGGTGGGGATTTCGCAGCGTTTTCTGTGACGAGCGCCGCGACTGACCTTACGACTTTCATCTCCAAGTACACGAATGGAGGGAATACTATCGTCTATGGCGTGAGCTACGGCACGATGTTGGTAGAGCGGTTGATCCACTTAGCCCCGTCTCAAGTGGTTGGATACGTCCTGGACAGTGTTGTTTCGTCTTCGGGAGCTATGCCAGTGTACTATTCGGACTGGGACCAGAACTTTGGTGAAATCGGAGACGATTTCTTCGCTCTTTGCGACCAAGACAAGGCTTGCAAAGCTCATTTCGAGACGAGAAAGCTCAACGAGACCGTCCAAGATCTACTGAACCAGTTCGACAAGAATCCGAACTCAACTTGTGCCACAGTGATCGGCAACGTGCAGTCAAAAGGGCTCGACGGCCTACCGTCGTCTTCTCTGAAGTTTACACTTGGTACGTTACTGAAGGACACGTCCATGCGGACTCTAATTCCTCCGCTCGTGTATCGCCTGAACCGCTGCGCGTCGAAGGATTTGAACGTGCTCAAGAAATTCGTGAATTCGCTAAGTACGAACGTTCTTGGTGGATCAAGCGAAGACGAAGCCTATGTGTCGAACATTCTCTTTTATCTGATCATCTTTTCCGAGATGTGGGAGATCCCTACGCCGTCCAAGAGTGAAATGAAGGAAAAGTTCATTAACGCGAAAGTGTCTGACGATCCGACGTACCCGATGGATCCAGTATACTGCGCGTTCTCGAAAGAAACATCGGCTTCGTGTGAAGAATTCGGTATCAGCAATTACGACGCAAGTCCCGTCATGTACGAGCGTGACCAGTACTGGAACAAGAGCGCTGTGATCCCCAGTCAGGCCAGTGTACTGTTGCTGAGTGGGAAATTGGACCCACAAGCGCACCACAAGTACGCGGAGGCTCTATTACGCGCCATGGATGGGGAGAAGAAGGAGCTCATCAGCTTTAAGTACATGCCGCATGGTATTGTTTCATCTACGCAGATGGCCGGGAGCAGCGAGACGTGTGGGACGAAGCTCCTCGTGTCGTACGTGAAAAATGGTGGAGATCTGGAGAAAATGGACAAATCTTGCGTGGATCAGATGCCTGGCTTCAATCTGGACATCCCGGCGAACTATCTCCAGGGTTTAATGGGCACAGACGACGCCTACGAAGGCATTTACAAGCCGAAGACCCAGTGATCTCCAACTTGGCCAAGGGCTCACCTTGTAACTTCAACTTGATTTTGTGTAAGTTACACCATAAAGTCTGAGTATCTGAGGAAAAACTGAGCCTAAATCTGAGGAGTCCCATGCTTGTCAAAACCCGATCTTTTCAACCAAAGAGACGTATCAATTTGCCACTATGCCGTCCGTTCCTCGAGTTCTGTTGCGCTTCCTTCTCATCTGCATCACATCGAGCGTTTGCAGCCACGTCGTGTTCGCATCCATCGCGCCTCGGTCGTATTTTTCCACTGTTCGTACGCCTCAGCCACCAAATGACCCTGTGATCACCGAAGCCGCCAATGTATCAATGCGTTTCCTGCAAACGAATTCAAGCCACACTTACTCTTACATTGTTGTTTTGCTACATGTGTTGGTAGTTTGCAGTTGACCAGCTTCGAGCCTTGTCAGATTCGGGGATTTACACGACTTTGTCGCTTGACAAGATCCTCGCTGCAGCGACAGAGGTACTGGAACGTTGTTAATTCTCACACAAATCAGCACTAACCCGTTGTGCTGTAGCTGGGGGACTTCCACTACGTGGTTCACCTGCAGGTGGCACTAGCATCGCCCTACTTCAGCAGTAAAAAGGACGTGGAGGAGTTCGAGATGATGGTCCTCGAGAGTAAGCCACGGATCGAGGAGCGAGAAAGCGGCAAGTTCAATGCTACACGTAGCATTGCTATAGACGAGTTCCCCGAGATGGAAGAGGAAGCGATTGAAGCTTTCTGGATTAAAATGGTGGAAGAGAGACGTCAACGACGCCGTGAGTTATTCGACAAATGGGAGCGCGAAGGAGAGTTGGAAGGCGAAGCTGCTCCTGAACCTTCACGTGAGAAGGTAACGAAGACGCTGACGATCCAAGAGCTCCACGCTATGCCTACAAAGCAGCTCCGACAGCTGCTTACTACTCCTGAAAGTACGGAAACTCTCCGTGCTGCTATCTCGGCCATCCTGGACGAACGACTCACTTTACTCGAGCAGCACGAAGGTACACTGTACCAACGAGATGAACTGTAAACTGTTTTTGAACCAGGAACAACGTGCATTCAAAGAGCTCGAACAAAATGAGAACAACACCCACCGTATCCAAACCTAGATGAGATCCGCCACATTCATGGGCATCTCGTCGATCTGCGTGCTATAGTACTGTTCGATGTCGCGCAGGATACGGATGTCGTCGTCCTTGACGAAGTTGATAGCCACACCCTTGCGTCCGAAACGACCGGAGCGACCGATGCGGTGGATGTAGAGCTCACGGTTGTTCGGCAGGTCATAACAGATAACCAGCGACACCTGCTGCACGTCGAGACCACGACCCCAAACGTCCGTGGTGATGAGCACACGCGAACCTCCCGAACGGAACTCCTGCATGATGGCGTCACGCTCCTTCTGCGGCATGTCACCGTGCATTGCAGACACCGTAAAGTTGGCTTCACGCATCTTGGATGTGAGCCAATCCACCTTCCGCTTCGTGTTGCAGAAGATCACAGCCTGGGTGATCGTCAGTGTGTCGTACAAGTCACACAACGTATCGAACTTCCACTCCTCCTTCTCCACAGCCACGAAGAACTGCTTGATTCCTTCCAGCGTCAGCTCATCACGCTTCACCAGCACTTTGACAGGCTCGTTCATGAATTTCCGCGTCAAGTCCAGCACCTCCTGGGGCATCGTAGCTGACACCAGCAACACTTGAGTCGACGGCGGCAGGTACCGGTAGATGTCGTAGATCTGCTCCTTGAAGCCTTTGTTCAGCATTTCATCCGCCTCATCAATCACTAGCATCTTGATATTGCGTGTGCGCAAGTTGCGACGACGGATCATGTCGAAGATTCGGCCAGGAGTTCCGGAAACCACTTGCACGCCGAAGTCCAGGCGACGGATGTCCTCGCCCACGCTCTTACCGCCGATACAGGCGTGGCATTGGACGTTCATAAAGTCTCCCAGAGCCAGCACAACCTTCTGCGTCTGCTCCGCCAGCTCACGAGTCGGGGAGATGACCAGAGCCTGCGTTTCGTTGCTGGACGTGTCCAGAGACTGCAGGACGGAGATGGAGAACACGGCCGTTTTGCCTGTTCCTGACTGGGACTGGGCGATCAGATCACGCCCCTGGATAGCAGGCTTGATGGCGCGTTGCTGGATGGCTGAGGGCTTCTCGAAACCTGTTTAAACAGACAATAAGATCGTTAAAACACTGGTAAACACCGCTGAAATACATTAGTGATGACTACAGAGCGAAGTACAGCCTCTAAATTGCATGGAGGGCAGGAAGATGCACGTACCGTAGGAGTAGATACCACGTAGCAGGTCCTCCTTCAGCCCCATGGCCTCGAACGTGGGGAAAACGGTGATGTCCTTGGACGTCGTGAACTCCACTGTGTCTCCATCCTCTTCGTCCACAAGACGCGTGCCTACAAGGGAAATAAGGTATTAATACGAAGCGCAGAATGTCAGCTAGATGCTCGAAGGGATAAAAGCGCATGGGGGCAAGCGTGGAGGGAGATAGAGAGGAACGTACGTCGCTTTGAATCCTCCCGAGGCATTTTTACTGACAGTCGCTTGAATTGTGTGACGCCAACCAGTGGCGTTAGAAACGTTTCCAAACGAGATAGCAATTCAGCCGTTTCCGAATAATCATGATAGGAGTTGATTTTACCCTTCCAAACGGGATATTTGCCAGTATTGCAATATTTTCAACGTAACTTTTTGGATTAAACCAGTAATACCGGTATTACCTTTACCACAATGCAACTTCTACGAACATTCCGCCTGAATATGTTCAATATCTTCAGCATTTAGTTCACTCTTCAATTTGCTTCGTGCAATGGACTCCAGCATAATTGTGACCGCGACATCTGCATTCCCACTGCAATGCACCGACGAAAGTTCGCTGCTAAAACTCAAGTCGCCAATGCCTCTTGGTCCACTGGACCAACGCTCCCTGCTGGCAATTCCACTGGCGGTGGTATTCATCTATCGACCACCAGCGAGTACAACCGAAGAGCTCATTCCAATTGACAGGCTTAGACATGCACTGAGCCTCCTACTTGACTACTATCCGCATTTAACCGGCCGCATCGTCATTAACCCGAAAGACCAAGCGCCAGAGATCCAGCAGCTCGGTACTGGGGCCAAATTGGTTTCCGCTCACTGTTCTTCACCGCTGAAAGCCTTCGAGGTTGCGATTCAAGATGACGAGCCTGGATCCCCACCTCGTCTTACCGGCCCGAACCTTCCAGACGGTGGCAATGGATTACTGCCACCGTTTGATCCGACCGAGGAAGGAGCAGCTCAAGACGCGATTTTAACGGTGCAACACACGAAATTCCCGTGCGGAGGAGTTTCCATTGGAATTCGTCTTCGTCATATCATTTGCGACGCTGCAGGGTTCTTTCAACTTGCAAGGGACATGGCCGAACTGTATCGAGGCCTGAAGACCAAGCCGACTCTTGCTCCTCCAGCAATTCACTCGTATCTTTCGGATCTCATACTGTCAGCTGAGGAACGACAGGAAAATCTCCAGATCAAGCCGACGCTGTTCGACCTCGCGCCAGTTCTCCAACCAACGGAAAAGAGTGAAACCATCGCACCAGGTCCAGTTGTCGGTCGTATACTTCGCTTTTCCGCCCAAGAGCTGTCTGCAATCAAGGATGCCGCTGGGAAGGTCCGCCCGGTTTCAACTTTCAGTGCTTTAGCAGCTCACCTGTGGCAGAGTATCTACCAGGCAAGAATGGAAAGTGGATCGCCGCTTCCACGTCAATTCTTAGCTTCCGTTGACTTACGCAGTCGAGGACAACTGAGCGTCTCACCTCGATACTTCCCCAACTGCGTTTTGTGTCCGGTTTTCTCGCTTCCGGATGAAAAACTTCGAGACGCTTCGTTACCCGAAGTTGCTGCCACAGTCCAGGATAATATCCAACCACTGGATCCAGCTGACGTGGAACGAAACCTACGATGGCTGGCTGCTCAACCTGACAAGCAGCGCGTTCGTCTGCGCTACCGATTCGAAGAAGCCGGCATCCAAGTGAGTCAATGGAGCAAGTTTGGCATGTACC
This sequence comes from Phytophthora multivora, assembly GCA_001314345.1. Classification (NCBI taxonomy): domain Eukaryota; phylum Oomycota; class Peronosporomycetes; order Peronosporales; family Peronosporaceae; genus Phytophthora; species Phytophthora multivora. The sequence goes on from LGSM01000337.1 coordinate 42,662, forward strand.
GAGGCACCGAAATGGACGTCCCGCCGACGCTTGTCGCGCAGCCTTTCACTCCCATTTCGCTCCTTGACGGATTGATGTACTTCATGGCTACAGAGGACCAACTGATTCAGTCGGAGACCTCTTCGGGGGTAACTTCAGGCAGCATCGACGTAAGTTTGGCGCTCAGTGAACAGACCTGGAAGATTCTGGATAAGGACGTCCGCTTTCGCCAGTACCGCAGCTGGTGAGGTCCTTAAAGTTGTCCACAGTTGAGTTTCCAGTCCTCTTCAATGAGCGCTTTCTCAATTGTCGCCGAGTACGCGGCTAGAAATCTGTCGTGGATAATTTGGGTGAGGTTGAAGAAGAAACCAAGTGAAAAATCTGGCTGGTTGCTTGACTCCACGTTCAAACGAGAATACGAACGCACAAGCGTCCCCTTCACCTCTACTCTCTCATGCTCCGAAACTTGGATCCATCCTTTAGTTCCGCCTTGAACGCCAGATATTTTCTTTCCATTTAGCTCGACAAGCTCGCTCTCAGCCACCCATGCGATCACGGTACGATCTTCGTCTTTGAACTGTGAAAAAAGATATTTTCCCCGGAAATCCGCAGACTTGCAACCGTCAACGAAATGCGTACCGAAAACCTGGGCGACCACATTCTCGGCCTTGTGGACAACCTGGACATTCAAACACACAAATAAAATAAAGTTACAAGAAGTAAATTAATACCAAAAGCATTGGCTGTACCTGGTGATAGTAGCAATATTCGTCGATCTTGTCACTGCTGAGCACTTTCCAAAGCGCGTTCGCTGTGGCTTCTTTGCAAAATGGGAGTGTCATGTTCGACTGCATAATAAACGTTTCTTTTTCGCCTTCTCTCTCCACAAAAGTGTCGTTGAAGGACGCACTGGGGTCATTGAACGCTTCCCCTTGCAGCACGTGCCTCATCTCTAGAAGAGCATCCTCTGCCTGCTCCAACAGCTTCCTGAAGGTGCCATCCTGCTTCGGAACCGGTTGATATCGTATCGTAGCGTTTGATTGGCGTTCTAGAAGCTGGATAAGTTGCTGTCCGACCTTGTACTCGGCTTCAAGTCGTGCACGGATTTTCACATTATCCGCGAGTGACCGACCACGTGCATTCGACTGCCTTAGAGCTATTCCTTGCCATACTGAGGGCTTTTGCTGCTGTCTGGGTGCGATTGGGCGGTAACCGTAGGGAGCGGTAACCTTTTGCATTACACGTCTGATCGGACTCGCGTTCGGTTGTCGCTGTGCTTGAATCGCCAGCAATTGCGCTAGTTCGTTCTCGAGTTTCTTGGACTCTTGGCGAAGAAACTCCAACTCCAGTTTCGCCCGACGCACGCGCTTCTTCTTGGGCTTCGTGGATGCACCAACGACCTTAGATACGTGGCACGGTGAAGCAGACGATTCATTGGATTCGAGAGTGTGCGTAGAGCTCCAGGTTGCGTCTGCGGACAGCATTTCCTCGGCGGAACCAGAAAATTTAATGACTAGAGGTCGAGCCGACTTTGGCTAAGTACCTGAAGTAGCGGGGCTACTTTGAAGGTCCAATCAGAGTGAATGACGGGATGTGCAGGTGTTCATTCTCAGACTCAGAGCGATTTAAAACAACCCAGAAAAATCCAGCAATTAGGTGTAAAATCGACTTTTTACAGCTAAATCAGCGGCGATTTGAGGTGGTCAGAGGCGGTCATTCTCAGATATTATCAGACTCAGAGAGAAGATATTCTGGGCTCAGTCAATTGACAACGACTATTGTGCAGACATTGGAAAATGTATATTTTTATTTATTGGCCTACAGCAGTAAATGATGCAGGTGACGGGCACACAATAATAAGTTACTGCTCAATGAAGGTATTATTGAGCTATGCATGGTTCAATATAGTAGTTTGCTGGCTGCTACACTAGAGTACCTCTTTTCTTCTGCATCACACCACCTTCATGCACTCTGTCCACCGCCAGACCAGCTTCAGCAGCGGCAACCGTCCGTCGATCCCAGTACTGCCTATTCACTTTGAGAAACATGATCATCTCAAAATAAATAGGCGGCAAAGCACTTTATTGCGGAGTGAGTACCATCTTGGCTTGGGAAAACAACCGTTTGCAACGGTTGCTTGTTAGCGGAATGCTGAATACGAGCAGGTTGTAGTGATTCTCCTGCGATTCATGGCGGCGTTTCTGTCCAGCATGCAAAAGAGCATCGACGAAGTTACTGGAGCAGCTGCCAGCACTTCCGTTATCTTCCTCAAGGCCGTCATCCACGCGAAAGGTGGTAACCGCCGCCGTCTCGTCCTCTGTCAGGCCGTCGACGTTGCATGCATCTGTAGTAGTAATAACGAAAAAAAATGTGAGAATTACATTCCAATTACAGTATTGACAAAATGCGAGTATATACCATCACAACGCCATTTTCAAAATTGGGAGAATGCACAATGTGTACCGATTTTGACAAATGCGTTGCCATTTCCGGGTAGCACTGTATAACGCCGTCGAACAGTACGCGAACGTCGGCCATAGTAGTGTCGTCCGCCTGAAGTTTATTGGTCACAGATTCGAGCGCTTGCGTCTGCCCTAAAGCTTCTCGACCCTACGTTGGGCTCGCGCACCCGGCACGAAATCCCCACTCTCTCCACCTGCTTGATTGCAGCCTTGATCTCGTAAAAGCGCTTGATTATCTTGAACGCTGACGACCACCGCATCATGTTGCGATTGACAACCACCAGGTCAGTGCACTTGCGCAGCAGCCCGCTATTCTTCTTGGTGGGCAGCTATGCCATCAGCGCGCTCACTTCCTCGAGGTCTGCCTCGTGTTCTCGAAGGTAGAGCTGAACAGCAAGATTGAACCGGTGGCGACCAATGGTACACCGAGTTTTGTAACCATCGCCTAATTGGTGGAACAGTTATCTCCAACAATGAATGGGATATCCGCCTTGATCTTTTGATAAGTTTCTAGAATCTCATCAATTATCCCGGATAGGAGAGTCAGCCCCGGGATCACTTTCATCCACGAGAGGAGACAGATAAAGAAGTGGACAGAAAACAGTGCCATCCGCGACATACACCGCGTAGACAGCGACGTAGTAGGTGGTACCGCTGGTCCACCCGTCAAATATCAGACCAAATTGGGAAGCCATCTGGTTACAGATTTCCTCTTCGCTAAAACGTTCGACTTCCTGTATGTACTTCTTGAGAGTTCGCGATGACAGGGGGTTCCAATGTGACATCGCCCTTGTAGCATGTTGTCCACCTCGCTGTGCGGCAGGTTCCTGGACACAATCCAGTCCATCCAGTGAAAGATGGTGGCGGCATTGTCGGTGACGAACCCGAAGTTGTCGAGCCGTTGTGCGCCATGACGCTCATGCTCCGCGTAGCCCTCAATATACTGGGGTACTTGTCGTTAAGATGCCCCATTAGGTCGTTGTAGCCATTATATGGGGTTTGCTTGCGCTGCTTGCCGCGGTAGCGACACTCAAAGCGATTTGAGCGTTTGACAGCGAAGAAGAACTCTGCATAGAGCCTGTTGCTGACCATGGCGGTTCGAAGGTGAGATCAAAGGAATGCTGTGTGTTTTGCTCTTTATTTTTGCTGAGTCCAACAAATGAATGGCTGTATGGGGCAGAAGTTGGTGGTGTTGAAGTTTAGGCTATGTATGTAAATTTTCACCAAAAATGCGTCGACTGCGAAATAATATACTAATGAAAAATTAGTTATTATTATTTAGATACTGCGTTAAAATTTTCCAAACGCTGTTGTGATGTATTGATTGCAGTTAGATTCGAGCAGCAGCTTGCTTTAATCCCTGGTAGTAGATCTTACGAACTGGCACCTGCGGGTAATCGAAAACGTAAGCGAGTATCTCGTCTTGCACTTTGTCATCGAAGAGTTGACGGGCTTCCGCTAGATCGTCACCTCCAAGGCGGCCTTCCTCGACCAAAAATGCCGCGAAATTTGCTCGTAGCGTACTTGGATGATAACGGCTGAGCTCGGTCGAGCACCGGAATTTGGCGTAAGCAGATAAACATGTGTACACCATTTTTACACAATATTGTTTTTAATATTCTTTGAAAGATGTTACCGTATTTGCGCTATTTGACGTGCCCTGAGCGAATGGATCGCAAGCGACGGCGACTCTTTTTGCTAAATGTTTTGCTCACTGATGCCATGTTTGTTTAGGCATCCCAAACTCCTAACGGATGCAAAGATTTGTATCTTGCGAAGTCTGAAAATCAACAAGCCCCAGGTCACGCTTACGCTGAGGTTTTAGCTGTAATGCCCAAGTTCTTCGCCACAGCTTGTAGAACAAGTAGTCCATGTCGTCCAACAACGCGGACTTGGGTAGGGCGGCCTCTAGCGCTGGGATGTAAGCGCCTTACCCACTTTTTCTAGCGTCCAGCCCTGGCCCCTCATTTGCTGGAACAGCGCCTTGTTTTCATCGTTTAACTTGACAAGTTGGCTGACAAGGCCCACCATCTCATCGTCAGCTTTCACACCTGTCTTCTGCGTGATCTTCGCGATGGTACGGGTAACCTTTCCGGACAGAACGTCATCCAGTGTAGATATCGGTAGCCCTGCTCTCTCTTCATCATTCGAAGTATCCAGTTCATCATTGCTCTCATCTTCAGCCTTGTGGACCACCCTTAAGCTCCTAGCTTCGATCTTCGAGACGGTATTCATGACAACTTGGGCTGGCGCGCTCGATGCAGCAGAAGATTTTACAACGAGACCCGCGAGAACCGATAGCAGGAAAACACCTGCTCGCATGTTTGGTCTTGAGTTCTCGAAACGGCTTTTTGGTGGAGTGGAAATTGAAAAATGACCTGAGAGTGAGTACTACAGTATAACCGAAGCCTGGTGCCAAGATGAGAAAGTTTTACGATGGGAATTAAGCCATCACGAAGTGCGTTACCGGTAATATCCGACCAAATGGTCCTGAGGATGTACTGTATCAGCAGTTAGAATGCATTTCAACCCTGCGAAGATGCATGAGCCTGAAGTATGAGTAGTGAAGTGTCTAAATAGTATCATTTACAACAATTTGACTAGCACAATTTACTCGATTGGGCTCATGGTTGTATCTACATGGGCACGTAGTTTATTTTGACAAGGTCAAATAAAATTGTATTCAGTCTTAGGCTCACGTGCAAAAACAATTGTCCGTGTTTCGCATCGCACATCTTACGATTGGACAGCTTCAGTACTGTACAATGTGTTTTCAAGGCATAATGAGTATAATATACTCATTATGCCTTATCAATGTTTCATAATATGAAACATTGATAAGATGCTACAGTAGAAGTACTTCGAACTATCGTAAAAATAAAGATCAGTGCGCTAATGGGAAATTTGGCTGCAGGTGACAAGTTTTAGGAGGCATGCACTTGCGGCATACAGCGTATCAAGTCTACCAGTACTGGCGCATGTAGCTTAGAACAATGCGATGTGTCATGTGGCTTTTCCCGACCGGCTTGAAGCGCCGCATTGTATCCGGCCCAGATTCCGAGCCAAGAGTCAAGGCAGATACGTGGCAGACGCTTTGCTCCCGTCCAAGGAGCACGTGTAAATTGCTTACATGTGTGGGCAATGGATTCATTTGATTCCACAGGATGTATTAATACTGCAGGGCATTTCAGGTAATAAATTGCAGCCGCGACCTTTTCAACATAAAATTTGAAGATCATAATGTACACCACACAAGTTATTAAAACTGATAAATATCCAAAAGAATATATTAATAAAAAATATGTGGCGCTCAACGTCGCTGCCTCTGGTCGCGGTCGCGGCAGCTATAGGCGCTCTCTCAATACGCCGCTTCTCTTCCCCCTCGCTCCTGAACGTATCCCGTCGCGCTCCCGGACGTGTCGGTGACTTGATTTCAAGCCTGGAGACGCCGTGTCTGCTTGTGGATTTGGACGCTCTTGAAACGAATCTAAAACGCCTCCCTGCGTCCTTGAAAACGTCCCCAAGCGTTGCAATTCGTCCGCATGCCAAGGCCCATAAGTCCTCTGCTATTGGACTTCTGCAGCTGCAATTGTCAAATGCCGTAGGACTTTGCTGTCAGAAAGTTTGCGAGGCTGAAGCCATGTTCAACGGCGGAGTTCGAGATATCCTGCTTAGCAACGAAATCTACGGACTGGAGCGCTACAAGCGCATGGCTGTGCTGGCTAAAGGAGGAGCAGTTGTTACACTGATTTTCGACAATTTGGAAGCGGTGCATCAAGCTGCACAGGCCGCGGAGGACCAAAGTGTCCGCTTCCGAGCGTTAGTGGAGGTGAACGTGGGGCAAGACCGCTGTGGAGTTGACACTGTTGAAGAGGCGGTGCAATTAGCGAAGGAGATCGAGCTCTTCGCTCCTCAGTTGGAATTGGTGGGCATCCAGGCGTACCACGGTGCGGCGCAGCATATTCGCAGTTACGACGAGAAGAAGAAGGTGATTACGAACGTGGCGGAGAAGGCGAAAAGCGTGAGAAATGCCTTGGTGAAAGAAGGCTTACAGTGTGAAGTTGTGACTGGAGGAGGCACGGGGACGTATCTGCTCGAAGCCGCGAGTGGCGTCTTCACTGAGGTGCAGCCTGGCTCGTATTTGTTTAATGATGCGGACTATGCGAGGAACCTGGGGGAGGATGGAGAGTTTGTGAAGCACTGGAAGCAGAGTTTGTATGTGCTGACGACAGTGATGAGCAAGAACGTGGATGCGGCGGTGCCTCGTGCTGTGGTTGATGCTGGGACGAAGGCGGTGTCACTTGACTCCGGGTCACCGCTAGTGCACACGTTGGTCAATGGGGATAAACTGAAAACGCACCTGGAGTATCACGGTGGAGGCGACGAGCACGGTATATTGAAGCCCACGCAAGATTCGATTGACTCTAAGAAAGTGGAGCTCCCTCCTCTTGGCAGCCAATTGCTGCTTATTCCGGGTCACTGCGACCCTACCACTAACATGTACGACCACCTTGTGGGCTACCGCGGCAATCGTGTGGAGCACGTGTGGCAGATAGAGGCGCGAGGTCCGGGCAACTAGCTGTGTGTTGGGTAGTGCTGCAGCTCTACGTAATTCACGTCGTTGGGATCTTGTCATTGGCTTCACTATTTTCCCCTCTCGCTATTTCGCAAACCTACGACGCATACACAATCCGTCGGACAGTTTCCAGAACGACTTCGCCCCAGCGCGTGGTGGTGCTTCGTAGCTCCTGCATAACAGCGTCTGAAACCTCAAACTCCGGCCGACAAGTCTTGGCGAAGAACGATCTGAGCATGACAACCTCCACTTCCGTGTTAGCTTGATGCTGTCTAGGCGGCACTGCTACCAGTACAACCGTCCCATGCAGCACTTTCCGGACGGATTCTTGCGGGTGATACGGATGTAAATCGTCCTGGTCCACACTGTCAATGGCCATGACAGCGTAAGGTTCTTTACTTACCGCACTGGGTTTTTCAGCATAGCGTCCGAACGCCACCGCATTGAGCTCCGTAGTGACTCCGCTATCGATACCCGACGTCAGTCTGTAATTACACGTAAAACTGTCGGCTTCTACAGCGTCGTAGTCGTCTCGAACCGTAATATGTCCCAACTGCTCGGAAATACTGATCTCCAATGTGTCCAACGTAAACTTGACTGCATCAAACACTTTCCGGATCGACTGGACGCCTGGGAACGGGATCACCTCGTTCCGAAAGCAGCATAAATCCCCATTGGCGTCTTCGAATTTCTCTTCGGAAAAGTGCGGCTTTAACGCGTCCAAGTGTTGGCAACGCGCTGTGACGTACCGGAAGCCTCTTGCGATTCGCTCGTCTTTCATACTCAGCAGCGTCTCACGCCTCTCCACCCACTCTCGACCCAAGCGGATGCAAGAACCCATTGGGTTCCTCGAGTGGTTTTGAAGCCATTGACTTACGAGGCTCTGGGCATTTGCCACTGCCAGTTGATGCTGGTCCACTGCTGTCTTCATCGCTCCGTTGACAGCCACAGACTCATAGAGTTCTTTGAGTTGGAAGGCTCCGTCGTTCTGTTGAGCCTTGAGAGCTGCTAGATGCTGCTCTAACGCCTGAATCTGCTCTTGCAATTCCTGTTGCTCCTCCTTCCGCTTCACATACGTCGCCTTCCGCTTCTTAGCCATTTTTACCGTTTTATGGGTGATTGACCTTCTGTACCTGCTCACATTGCGGGTTTTATGGGTGATTGAACAAATTCTATCCAGTTCACACACTCAAGACCATCATTCTGACGCATTTCGGCAATGGCTGACGTGGTGACTGCACCCGACGATGGAGCTCCGTGTAAAGGCATCAGCAGGACGAAGATCAAGCCAAGACGCAGGCGAAAAGCCACTGGGACTAGGCGCAAGGTGGGTGAAGCATTCTGGTGTGCACAAACGTATCGAAAAACTAACGAGAATTGACACAAACAGGAGGAGATCGAAGCGCTGGAGCTAGAAGTGACGGCGTTACAAGCGCAAATTGCTGCCATGCAAAAGGATGCACAGAAGGAGATGGCAACGAAGCGTAGTGAGTTGGAGCAGGACATTCTGGAAACGGATTTCATTCGACAAACGGTACTGCAACAGCAAGCCTCACTCGTGAACGTGCAGTCCGCGCTTTCCAGACTCACGGTGCGTTGACTACCTCCCGAATACTTTATTTCCTTTTTCTAACTATGATTTTCAATAGATGACGCAGTCTGGAGCTCCTCATGCGGCGAGTATTCGCCTCGGAATGGACCTAAAGGAGCGGTGGGCGATGTTGATGGAGATGAAACCGATTAAACTGCAAGCTGCGCAGTTTTATCTGAAAGAAAGAGGACGTTTCGTGGACGACACGAGTGCGTTCTCGTACGCTACACGTTTCGTGGAAAAAGAGGGCTTTTATTGTGGGCAGATCTACGACGTCGTGCCGTTCGAAGGCATCAGCTCCGTCAAGTTGGTGTTCGACGCGCTCCACCACTACTTCTCCAACATGGAAATCCGCGTCACGGAGAATTTGGGTGATATCACGATCCGAGAAGACGATGGGACTTCGGAGCCAGGGGTCTCGCAGAGCCGCTTTGTCTCGTACTTGGCGAGTGGGAGTGGTCTGTTGCTCGAAATGAACAGCATTATTTGCTCGGAGTACAGGGAAGTGGATGATGAGTACGGGGACGGAGGTGCAGTGGGGATTTTCACGGAAGACTTTGTTGATCAAGACGACTTGTATCCGTACATTCCGGAGAAGCGTATCCGTCAAGATGCAACTGTTGTGACGCAGGTGCGATCTCACATCAAGAAGGTCAAGAATGAAGATGGAGTCGAAGAAGAACGGTCGATCGTAGTCATGACTCGCTCTGCTCACTGCAAGATCCACAACCCGACGTGGCCGGTATCTCCAGGTATTTTTCATGAGATCCGAGAGAAGAGCTCCCATTGGGGCGACGTCAAGCTCGATGCGGTTCGAGAGATGGTCTACTCTAGCGCAAGGTAATTTGTACTTATGAGCACCGATAAAAAACCATTTCGTATTGGATAAAACCCGTGTGCAGTTCAGAGCCCTGAAGCGCTACTTGTAACCCGGACGTGAAGATGAACGCGCGGATAGGGCGATAACCCCCACACCTGATGACAACCAGGGGGCGGGAAAACTCGATGTCCCGCTGGAACCGCTGATGGAACACCAACATACGCTAGACGAAGGTACAGTGTAACGCAAAATTCTCGCTCTGCAAGTGTCGACTTCGCTCCAGTTTCAGCTTTCTCAACTGCAGTCGATCTCGTACTTCACCCGCAAATATGAATCAGCCTTATCTATTTAATCCAAAACACAATTTTGTGCGAGCACTTCTTCTCGAAGCTGGTGCAGAATTGCTGGTGGCAACGGAATTTTGGTTTTGTCAAGACAGTGAAGCCCGATAAGGGAAGAGACCTGGTCCATGAAAACATTATTTCACCCAAATACCACTCAATAGATTGGGTTGTTTAGTATTGTGTGACAAAGTACCCAGTACAGTGTACTCATTGATTTAACGCAAACGGCCATGACGCGCGCTGTTCATGACGACACGCAGCCTGCTGCATCCCCCAGCCAAGTGGAAGACCTCGACGCGTCCTTGGCCGACCTGGAGATGCCACAATCTGCCGAGAAAGAACCCACCAAGACTCGGAGAGTCAAGAAGCCTACGTACTTGGTCCGCAAAGAGGAAAAAGCTTTTTTATTGAAAAAACTGGACGTTTTGCAAGGACAATTGAAACAACTCAAGCGCCAAACCGCATTAAACACTGCAAAAGCAGAGCAAGAGCACACCAGCGTGCAGAAGGAACTGTCTAAGGAATTCCTAGAGGGAGCTTCACACCACCAGCAATTGTCACTGGTGAACATCCAATCGGCGCTATCCAGCTACGTGGTGCGTACAGCTTGCTATAACGTAATTGTGCCCGTAGTTGTGCTTTTATATCTGACAACTATTTGTTTCCCTACTTTATGAAGAGTGTTCAACAGCATGTTCCGTTCGAAATGTGGATTTATCTCGGAACGGACGTGGAGGAGAGAAAACAAACACTAGCAGCGTTAAAGGCGAGAAAATTAAGGGCAGCGCAGCTTTATGTGGTGGAGCGCACGAGGTTTTTGGATCCTGCGAGTCCATTCGCCGAACATTCGAGGTTTGTGGCTCATAACGGAGACTTTTGCGCTCTGCGGTTCGATATTACACCGTATGAAGAGGTTTCAAGTGTGAGGAAGGTGTATGACGCACTGTACCACTACTTCAGTCACATGGAGATCTGGGTGACGGACATTTTAGGAGACGTGACCATCAGAGAGGACGATGACAGTGCGGGCAAAGGAATCTCGCAGAACCGATTGGTGTCGTCACTGATGAATGGAGTGGAATTGGAAATGAACAACGTCATGTACACAGAGTTTCGAGAACAGGACGACGAGTTTGGGGGCGGAGGGGCTGTTGGGCTTTTCACGACGGATTTTGTGGATAAGGACGAACTGTTTCCGTACGTACCGAACGAACGCGTCCGCTACGATGTCACTGCGGTTTTGACGGTGAAAATGCAGCAGCGGAAGAAGCTGAACGCTTCTGGGCAGCTGGAGAATGAGGAGGTGGTGGTTCTCACTCGGTCGTGTCTGATAAAACTTCGACATACTGGGATCCAGTTGCCGTTCGAGACTGCACACGAATTGCGAGAAAGCGTAGGCAAGTGGGGTGATGTGATGCTGCAGACTGTCCGGCAGATCGTGTATCGATGAAGAAACGTATAAATATTTGAGCACTTAAGCTTATGATGATCATGTACTTTTTGTTCTGTTATTCGGTCGAGAAGGGAAGCTTCTCGAACTGAGTGCATTTAAACCCTTGCGCATGTACTTACATTTTAATACATGTACATCAGTAAAAAAGGATAACTGGAAAGTTTTCCTCAAGAAATTCGTTCATGTCACCTAAGGAAGAAACGCACATGAGTTCCTTCCCTCGAAATTACCAGTAAGCGTTATGCTCGGGTGCTGTGATCACCGCACAGTATGCACAACGCTAAACTTGGTTATCCGACGGGACTGCCTCGTCCTTGCCCGTATAACGCGTGCCCCACCAATTTGGTGACCAAAGTTCCGCACAAACCAATTTGTTGGCTCTCGATCACTTCCCAATTCCCCAACGTTCCGATGCGCGTTTCCGACTTGTTGGTGGTGCCTGTGGCTATTATTTTGGCCTTCCTCAGCGCTGAATCAGTCGTTACTCCGGCTCCTGCTGCTGTAAAATTGTCCAGAAAAGCTTAATCGCTGCCCAATGGAGAATTTCAAGGCAACAGTAACGTCACCGGTAGGCGATCCCTGAGAACAAACCCCAACGTGGAGAGAAGCAGCACAGAGGTCAAGAAGAAACCCAGCGACGAAGACGAGCGTGATCTTAATATCCTGAGCGACAATCGACTGAATCGGCGTGTCCACTGCATTGCCAAATGGATAAAAGCGGAATTGTACTCTTTGGCACCAACGAGAATTATCGAAATTTTCAAATTGAGAGAACTACCACGACGGTAGTACGCGCTTCACATGGAATTCGTGCGACTTGTCCAGCGAAATTGTCGCGCTGGTTTGAGATGGAGTCAATGTTCAAAACGCCCCTTTAATAGCCTAACATGAAGAATAGACCAGGATACATTTATATTTTCTGATACATATCCTCAGATAACATTATTGACAACGTTTCCTCCACTGTTTCGCTTCCTTCTTAGTACTCCTTCGCGCGGCAGAAGTCCAGCTTGCGGTTCGCGTAGTACTTGCAGTGCTCGTCGTAGTACTTAACGTAGCCGTTGTAGATGGAGCGCTTGACCAGTTTGATGGAGTAGGAAGTCAGTCCAAACTTCCTCCGAACGTCCTTCGGGGTCATTTCGTCCTCGAACCAGATGAAATAGCGGGGCTGGTTGGAAAGTTGGATAAGGGAGAATCTCTCCTCCTCGTTATCAGTGGAATCGACCTTGGCGTCTTCGCTCTCATCCTCCGTGTCTTTTTGGCTCCGCAGGAAGCGCTTCTCGTTATCACTCACGCCAGTGTCGATCAGCTCGCGGTCGGGAAGCACTTGGTCGTGCTCTGCAACGGCCGTCTTGTCAGTGTTGGAGGCTGCAACGAGGTCATTGGAAGCCAAAAGGCCAGTCAAAGCCACAGCCAGGAAGTAGGTGAAGCGCATATTCGAAATGAGCAGTTGACGGTGAATTGGAGAATGGAAGTCGGAATCAGAGTTCTGATGGACAGAATTGCTGCCAGCTCTTTGCTGTTCGAGCCGAAGCCAGTTCCTGCGCCAATCTCAAACGCATTGTACCTACTGCCATCTCCTTTTATCCTGCGCTTTGACATGGATACCAAACCCGCTCCAGTTATCTTCCAGCGGAAGATAACCGGAGCAGGTGGAATCCACACTATGAGTTAGACTTGACTTCAAGAACGGTTGATGCATCCTTCGAAGTGCACAGCGGGAAAGTATACAGTACGTGCGCACATGGTCGGGTGGAAGTGCGGTCGAAACGTCAATTTACTCAGAAATGACAAATTCGCTAGAAAAACTGTAAGGGTCAGGCATTGCCGAGAACGATGCATGAATCTCTTGCATTTCGTCGTGAAATTATATACCGCAGACACCTTGCAGCAGGTATATACGTGTAGCTCAATACTGTAAAAACAAACTGGGTTTTCTTGTTTTAAATACTTTGGTTTTGGTGGAATTTACTTCTTTAATAATCGCCTATCGAGTTTACCAGATTACTCTGTCGTCAATTCTCTCGGCATCGATACAGTACGCGCTCGCTGACAAATACATGTATGACGATGTCAAAAACGCGAAGCTCCGAAGCGAAACTAAGTGTTGCCATGGATTTTATATGGTAAAGTATGCGTGATCTTCTCGTTTGGGGGCTCAATAAAAGCATGTCGCATTGTTATCACGACTCGTGCTTTAGCATATCTTTCTACTCAACAAATAAACAAGCAACGGCAAAACGAATACATATCCATGTCAGACATATATCGAGCCACTCTTTGTTAGACTTAAAAAAATGTATGTGAGACCTATACGCGGCGGTACACAGCGACCCTTTATCCGAGCCACTCCTTCTCACTTACGTTTAGTATTGGCAAGCGCAGCTGTAATGTCTTTGAGCACACGCCGTTTTTGCTGAGGTTGGCCAAGCTCGCCCGGGCACCCCGCCGTTGGGCGCTTGTTCGCATTCTGTGCTTCCTTCAGCTGACGAAGTGTTGATGCTTTTGTAGCTTTCAGGCGTGCTGCTTCCTCCCGAGCAGCTAACCGTCGAGCACTTTGTGCAGCAAGGTCTTCGCGGCGCATCGCGCGACGAGCTTCTCGCTCGCTCTCTGCAGCTTTTTTTTTCTCGGCCTCTCATCACAATTCCAAGTATGCTCAGCACGACAGTTTTGCACTACTTGCTCCAGTCTACCAGCATATACACGAACAACATCCTCAGTAGAATGATCGGCACGCTTCTCATCAAGAATCTGAGGCTTGCGAAATGACACCTCCGATCTGTGGCGCTCAACAAAGCGATCTATCCATCGCTTATTAGGAAACTCGTCCGGAACACCACGCGCAGGTTTGTGAGCTAAAGCGCATTGACGGATGATGTACCGAAGCTCTGGCTCCTCAATGCAGAAGCCCATGTGAGAACGAGCTGCAACGACTTCGAGCACTCCTTGTTCGTGACCTGGTGACAGATACACTGGTGACCTCCCCCTTTTTGCGTTGATCTCGACTTTGCCATGAAGCCGCCGGCGCAGTGCCTCCTTATCCACACGAAACGTCCGAGCTGCTCGGCGGATAGACGTGCCGTTGAGCACAGCATCAAGTGCCTGCTCCCACGGCGGTGTAGCGTCCGGTGCCGCTCCTGCTGCGGGCCGTTCTGGTCCATCTTGACCTGCGCACAACTCCACCAGGTTTGAAGCAAAACGAGATCTGAAAACGGGGGCAAACGCGACACGATCTCTTCTCACGTTAGATGCGTTCATATCTCGAAAATCCGACGTGGAAGCTGATCAAACTTGCGCGCGAAAATACCATCGGTTTCCAAGACATCTTGAATTTTGTATAGGTGGGATGACTCGATTTATGTCCTGACTCGGATTATGTCTGACAGGGATATAGTGATTTTTGTTGATGTTTACTGGTGGGCGGAATTTACAGGACGGCGGTTTACTTTTTTAGGACGATAAACNCCATAATGTAGGTGGAGGCATGGATTGCAAAGCAATTACCCAGACCAATTCGACTGATGCTGTGTGTATTAATTGTACGTGGAGATGGCTACTTCTTAATGTGTCCTCACATTGCCATCGTTGCTATGCCTAGGTTTCTTTTGACGAAGAATTGTTGCTACTGATGACCAAACCAGTTGCCCTCGACGGCGTTTTCTGTTTTTCTCTGTCTCGGCAGGAAGCTCAATCGCAGATTTACACTGCTGAAAGACAGTCGCAGCCTCAGAAGCAGACAGGTTGGTTATCGAGAGATTGAGCCTTTGTGCTGCTTGTTCAATTTTAGACATCAGAAACTTGAGATCACTGAGTCTTTTACATCGATTTTTACTACCCAAGTCGATTGGGAGCATCATGCGGAACGGTGGGAGGTTTTGCGCTGAGATGCCACAGCACCAATACATCCATGCCTGTTCAGGAGTTCCAGTTGGAAGCTTTACTCCCTCTGGGAAAAGATGCATAGCGCCACCACAATTATGAATTGGGCAGGCGGGAAATTGGTCAGTCATGGTCTCTACAACAGCACCTTCGTTGGTATCAGCAACAAGACTAGTATCACAAACCGTCGCAAGTTCGTCACGTGGACGAAGAAGCTGTAGAACCCCCTCATCTTCCAGACGCCTCATAATTGAAGCTGCCATTGAGTCACAAGTTGGAACACCGGTTTGAATAGCCCTCTCCTCCATAATAGTTGTAACCCCNGTTGTTAGAATCACTTTGTAGACGGGATCGTAGTTGGCTTATCAACTCGGCGTCAGAAAATAGTGGAGACTGGAACAGAGGATGGGTATCCGATAAATGTTTACGGAGAAAGTCAACGTGGTAAACCAACGATGCTAAAGCAAATTCAGCCACAAATTCAACGCTTTGTGGCAAACCGGGGAAGCAACATGATTTTGCTCGTTGCACTTCTTCATCGCTGGTAGTGAAGCGAGGGGGTAGAACTGCAAATTCAGGTTGTAGAATCGGAAGCCCGCTAACTGTTCGTCCCACGAACATGTCACCATCCGCATCATGGCGCAGATAACGATCTTGAACTCCTCCCATCGACCACCCAGCGCGAAGATGAACAGCTACAGCCGGGTGACAAGCCGTCGATCCCGACGAGCAGTACGTTGATGCTCCTTTGCGCATCGAATGTGTTCCAATGTCATCGGGTGAGATTCCACGGCGCTCTAGCTCAGGACGGACTTCGGCACCTTTTAAAATTCTGCCAAGAACTTTTCTGAAACGCTCATATTCATCATTGCCCGGGAACAGGTAAACGTCATTAGTATCAAATCCATACGTAGCCCAATAGATTCCTGTTTTGCAAAAGAAATAAACAATAATTACTAAGAAATAAGACCACGAAAGATGAACAGCTATCACTTACCATGAGCTAGGATAGGGCAGATTTCGGGAGAAATCGGGTTGGCGTATACGTGTCTTGGATCCCGAGGCCGTGTTCCACGCTGGTCATTCTTCATATGTGCGAAATAGACACACAGCGCATCGTCACGCCACGCCAAGTGCCCATAACAAATCGACACCGTATTCGCTGCCCTAGACATTAAATTCCACGAAAGAATCATAAAGGTCCTTGCGAAAATCATATCTCGCGAAGTACTCTGTAGCATCGCCAATGCAACTTGCTTGTACAGTCCAAACGACATAGGATCTTTTCCTACTTTGATCTGGCCGTGTCCCTGGCTTATAGCCGCTGCAACCTAGCGCTGAAGTCCTTTAAAATGGGAGCTCATTTCACGCTCTAGCCCAGCTGACATAACACGATGATAGTCCTGGAAAAGGTTGTAGAAGGCCGAGCGATGTCCTGCATAGGTAGAAAAGCTATGAAAATCGCCATTCCTCTTCTTCATTGAAAAAACCCACGTCAGGAAATCCCGTGCTGTTATTCTGTCAAAGTCGATCGGAGGGTTGGCCGGTGCAGAAGATAGAGCAGATTTGATCGATGTCTTGTCTGCTACTCCATGATCATCGTAAATGAGAGAATTGGCAAAGCAATTCGTCACCAGTGTTCGCTTGTTTTGAAACATCCACTGCAGGAACCGAACCGTAGAACCGAGGTAAGAAGCACGCGAGGTTTTGGAAATCGTGCTCGCCCTTGCATTGGTGACTTCTGCTTCCAATAGCAGCAAATCGTCAATTTCTGCCGCCATTATTGCTTAGGATCGCTGTCCTGTGAATTCCTCTTGGTTGGCCACTGAAGCAGGTTTCAATAAAAGAT
>LGSM01000338.1:0-35884 GCA_001314345.1 Phytophthora multivora
ATCCCAGCGGTACTTTGTACGTCATGTCCGATGTCTAGACCCTTTCTGGGATCGGCTGAACCGACTTCATGTATTACTGGTACACAGTACTGTACATTTGCAGGAACAAGCTGTAACAACTGAAAATGTACCGAAAATTAGAGGGTTTTCTGTGAGAGTTTGGTGTATTTTCGGTATGCATAAAATTCGACAGGTTCAAAAGATTATTAGACGTACAGGGTGAAATTAAACCCCGTAGACCGAAGCAAAATGTCGCCTTCATTTATAAGAACGCATGCACGGCCCGTACTTTCTGGCTTTACGGCCGTGTATATGAGTTCTTCTAGGCCAAACCTGTGAACGCATTAGTCGTTTTCACGTGCTGAGCGGCTTTAGTCACTCGGGCACGCCACGTTTCCATGATTTGAGGGCCATGACATCCATCCTCGTAACCCTAACCCCTTTAAGTACCTCCTTTCATTTTCGGTTGTTCTATTAATAGCACGATCCGTATACATACATAGTCTACATTATAGAGTTTGCGCAGCTTAAAGGGCAGTGACTCACGGCCGCCGTGACGAGTCGTCACTGACGACGTGAGGGCATTTTCTTAAGATAAACCATATGGTGTTTCCGAAGCAAATGATCCAGAAGCATGTCCCACCCAGTAGCGCGTTCAACGCGCACCGTTTTCACAGGTCGTTACTGTAGCTTACTAAACCCGGGTACCAAAGTGGGTACTACGTTGAGTCTGCCGGTTTTATCCGTTGTTGTTCGTACAGGTTTAAGTGCTTACAATTTTTTCAAGCGCTTAAATTTCAACAAGCAAAGACAACGGAGACATAAATCGGTTGAGAAAGTCGAGTTTCATGCGCTGGACAAGGCAAAATACTTTACATGTAGAATCTAGATGTAAAGTATTTTGCCTTGTAGCTTGGAAAGAACGTCGGATACCCGGTCTTCACATCCAAGGGCTCAGGCTCCAATGTTGGTCAGAAATGGTGGTGGAAAAACGGCCTGGAATTGCCCCGCAGACTTCGCCTATTTCTAGTAGCGAATACTAGTAACGTTTAAGGTTAAATAGACTACTTTCTCTCTCTTATTTTGCCTTGTAGACTAGATGTCCCTAGCCTCTACGACGTTCCTCAATCGTCACGCCAACGTTCGCTTCTGTGCGTCATCAGCCAGCTCCTCCCACGTCCAGTTCTCGAACAGCAAGAAATACAGACACGAGCCCGACACTAAAATGCCGAGACCGAAGCCAACCCACAGTCCTTCGACTCCAAGCGCCCAATAGAATCCCAACAGCGCAGCCAACGGTGTGCCAAATACATAGTACGCCACTGCATTGATGCTCGCGCCAACAGTTTGCTTGCCAGCACCTCGGAAAACGCCCTGTAGAACAGTATTTTGCCCGTCAAGGATCTCAAACGGCGCCCAGACCGCTAGAGCACTAGCAGCTCGCGTAATACTCTCTTGATCGTTAAGTAGGAGACTCGGTAGCGTCCAACGTGTCGCGTACAGGAAAGCGATGAACATAATCGAAATTGCTAACGTGAGCGCGAGAGCCACCGTACACGAAGCCTTGGCCTGCTTCGGGCGGTTAGCGCCGAGACAATTACCGACACGAATGTTAACAGCGACCGCCAGACCCGCGAAGATCATGTAGATAATACTGTTGATGTTCACGAGAACGGAGTGGGCGCTCATAGCTACCACCGGATTGGGCAGTACGCCAGCCATGAGCGTCAACAGTTCGAACGCCAGCCATTCCATCGTCATCATGGCGGCACCAGCGACGCCCAAGCGTAAGAACAGCCCGACGTGTGCAAGAGCTTCCTTGATGTTCCAGCCACTCCACCACTGCGTTAAATGATGGGGATGGTAGATGAAGTACGGGATTAAGAGCAATGGCAGTACAATGTTGCCTAGGGACCTTGAAAGAGCGATACCCTCGAAGCCCATGGACGTGTGGTAAGTTAACCAGTATCCAGTCACGACATTCACGATGTTACCGATGGCTGCGATGGCCACCAGTGGCTTCATAATATTCTGCGCTTGTAGAACTTTACGTACGAGTTCATAGAGCACCACGAACGGCATCCCCAGTAGCATCCACCTGGAGAAGCTCTGTGCCAGCCTCGATACTTCTTCGTCCTGGCCCATGAGCACCATCAAGTCTCCCGTGTACCAGTTCAGGAGAAAAATAGGGGTAAACACTGCTGCTAAGACCAAGACACCAGCTTGGAAGTAGACCCCAATCTTGTCATAGCGGCGGGCTCCATACGCTTGAGAGCACAGAGTATCCAGTGCCGTTGAGAGTCCAAAGCACACGGAATAGTACGTCACGTTCAGCAACTAACGGCAGCAAACAGTAAGTACTGTAACAATGGTCTAAAAGCTTGTATCCATCCCCAGTAAAAACGTACCATAGTTGACAGAGTAGCAGCATCCACGTACTGTTGGGTGTACGGGGAGTCCATGTGTCCGGCCAAGATGATGCACGTGAGTCCGGGCAAGAACTCAAGCGCTGTTGTGCCAACCTACGCAGAAATACCCACTCAGTGTAAGCCCTTGTGCGTTCGGATTTTATCCTAGGGTAATTCTCCACTTACAACGGGATAAACGAGAGTCAGGAGTGTTTGTAGCTCTTCCGCCGCATCGGGTTCTCGTTCTTGAGGCTTGAGCTCATGGCACTCGGCGATGGCTACGAGGGTCTCGCGTTCCAGCGGGAGCAGTGGGCGGGTCTCGTTTGGAGCCATTGGCTCGAACGTCAGCGGAGCCACCATCGGCTGAAAATATCCCCCTTGATGTGCCCCACGCCGTGGAATTTTGAACTGAGAGGCCATCCACTCACCAACAGGAGAGTCCATAATCAGGGAGATGTCCATGGTGTCGTGATGAGGGATTTCGGTTATCGAGGGCACACAGTCGCCAACAAACTTTGGACAGCGGGAAGACTGAAAATGGTCGCGATCGCAAATGCCGAAAGGGGAGGGACATTGGTAGTGAACTAAATTGATAGTATTCATCGTAGAATTTGACTCTATCCGCAGCGCAGAGTCTGCTCACTCTGCCGTGCGCTTTTGAGCGTCGTCAGCGAGCTCAGTCCACGTCCAGCGCTCGAACAGCATATAGAACTGCAACGAGGCGGCCACGAAGATGCCAAACCCGAAGCCCAGCCACAAACCCTCGACACCCAGGGCGAAGCGGAAACCCAGCAGTCCCGCAACAGGAATCCCAAAAATGTAGTACGCCACCGCATTCACAGTTGCAGCCGCGTTCTGCTTGCCTGCACCTCGGAAAATCCCCTGCACGACAGCATTCAAGCCGTCCAGAACCTCTAAAGGAGCCCAAACGGCCAGGACACTTGCAGCTCGGGCGATACCTTGGGCATCGTTCAGGAAGAGGCGTGGGATCTCACCACGAAGCACATAAATCGAGATGGCGAACACTGAAGAGATGACAAAAGTCAGTGTCAGCGATACTGTACACGCAACTCGAGCCTGTTTCGGTGCGTTGGCACCCAGACAGTTGCCTATACGAATGTTTGAGGCCACTGCGAGGCCAGCAAACGTCATGTAAATGGTGTTGTTGATGTTCACGAGCACTGCATGGGCGCTAACTGCCACCACAGCGTTGGGGAGGATGCCAGCCATCAACGTAAGCAGCTCAAAAGCCCACCATTCCATCGTCATCTGCAATGCGCCAGGGATTCCCAGACGTAAAAACAACCCCACGTGCTCGGACGCGACCTTCATGTTCCAGCCGCGCCACCACTGGGTTAAATGGTGCGGGTGGTAGACGAAGTACGGGATCAACAGCAGTGGCAACACTATGTTGCCTAGTGATCTCGATAGAGCAATGCCCTCGAAGCCCATGGACGTGTGGTATGTCAGCCAATACCCCGTAACGATGTTCACGACGTTCCCCAGGGCCGCAATGCCCACCAGCGGCTTCATAATGTTTTGGGCTTGTAAAACCTTGCGCACCAATTCGTAGAGGAAGACGAACGGCACACCAGGCAACATCCAACGCGAGAAGCTCTGTGCCAGTCGTGACACCTCAGGATCTTGGCCCATGTACAACAAGAAGCTCTCGGAGTACCAGTTTAACAGGAAAATCGGTCCAAGACAAGCGCCAATAATCTGCAGGCCAGCCTGGAAGTAGATACTGATCTTCCCGAACCGCTTAGCTCCGTAAGCTTGCGAACACAATGTATCTAGTGCGGATGTGAGTCCGAAACCAATGGAATAGGCAGAAATATTCATAAACTGATTGCAACAACAGCAAAGTAATGTCAGATATCTACCAGTTCCTACAGTTCAAACATTGCAATACTACCGTACCATCGTGGAAAGTGTAGCAGCATCTACGTATTGCTGCGTACGTGGTGAATCGATGTGGCCAGCCAAGATAATACACGTAAAACCCGGTAAAAACTCGAGTGCGGACGTAACAACCTACAAAAACCAAAGTGTCGTTTACCACACTGCAATGTACCGATGCTGCATATCCCTCTGATACTTACGACGGGGTACACAAGTTTGAGCAGTGTCTTGAGCTCCTCGACAATGTGGGGGTCAGCTTCATCTAAGATCTCGAGGCTGCCAGGGATCCCCACTACGGTGTCTTTGTAGTCTAGCAGCGGCTGGCGCTCCCCTGGATATTTCGTGAAGGTGGGGCTGCGTGGCTCGAATGCCATGGCTGGAAGGCGAACTCTGGAGTGATGCAAATGCGGTGGACCAGTCAGTGTCAACTGTCGTTACATCGGCGGTTGAATGCAAAACCACAAACGGCCTGAGTGATGGTTATTATGTACCTCACACCAAGTTGAAGTGGTTAAGTTGCTTCTGAAGCAAGAGCAACACGCAGTTCCGGCATCTCTTTTCAGTGCAGATGCCGTTCCGTAGATAGCAGTGATGCCTTCAAGCACTGCCGCTGTCTCACGATCTGCAAGTGGAACTGCCCCATAAGCTGCAAAAGCTATTCGTTCTTTAAACTCACTGAATAGTCCGTCCGCCAAGCACGACGAACTCTGGCTTTCGATCATTTATTATAGGTCAACAACAGCAACACAGCTTTTCTCGAGAAAGCCTAAGGTTATGTTCTGGATAGCGGGATGCACGTGTCATAGGCAAATTCATGTCTGGTAGGGCGTTCTGCGTGGTAGACAGCACATACATGCATACATGTATAGATTGGCTTCACGTACAGATGCTGCATACCAGCCAAAGCTGCATCAATGCATGGGGCGAGCGTCGAAATGGTGTTTACTCGGCAACAGCTACATGTACATGTTGTGTTACCGCCGGTAACTTACCCGCGACCGCTAGCTCGGTGGTCGTAAGACAACTGCGCGCGCGCATCGATTGCAAGTGGCAACCAGGCTGCCTGCGCTATGCGGGAATCGCCCCATGTCGCTCGGGACAATTAGTCGACGGTGTGCGAACGTGTGAACGTCTGAGTCTGCACCGGCAAAAGACAGGCTCGCGTTTGCCTGCTCCGTCGCAGCGATTAAACCACAGGCGTCGAGTTTACAGCGAACGAGCGTTGGCCCAACGTCTTCGACGCCACCGCCACAACTTAGCCACACAAAGTGTTCGGCCTCCCCCGCAACTGAAAGGCAAATGTAGCGGGTAGGTTTCCGTTGAAGCATTTCAACGGCAGCAAAGTGAGCGAGCTATACACCACGGCAGACCGCAGATGTGGACAGCCAGCAAGATCTCATCGTGCTTTATAGAGGCGGCATCTGTCGTCGTTCGGCTGAGGTTAGTCAGCTGGGGCATCCTGTTGCACTCCAAAGAGAGGAAAGGATACGGAGACTGTCGTCAAGTCTCACATTCGTCGATAAGGTACGTGTTCGTCTCTTCTCCTCAAAGATGACACGCACCCAAGCAACAATACAGCCGTGTTGCCTCTTGCTGCGACGGCATTTGTATCTGCTTCTTCTTGCTGCCAATGCAAGAAGCAAGGTGTCATCCTACCGGAAGGCACACGCAGTTTGTTGCTTCAGTTTTCCTGGAGCTCGCCGCAAATCGAGGCGAACAGCGATCTACGATTGACCCAAGTCCCCGCTGACGTACGTTTAGGGATGTCTCAGGTCTCAGAGTCCCCGGGCGGGTTCAGAAAATTCAGGATTCGATATAAACTCCAAGTGATTTTGGGCCTAACGGGTTTGGAAAGTCGGAAAACGCATCCTAACTCAGGTTTGTGTAAAAATTGACCCCACAATGCGACGCAACGCTTATTTGAGGTAAATACCTCGCTACTGGCACATACTTAAACCCTAGAAGTGATTGCGGCCGACGGAGTCAACAGCGCGAGGCTTTCCAGCAGCGACTGGCATCGAGCGAGAATCTTGGCACACAGGTTGCACCACCGCGCTCAAGTCACAGAATGTTAATGCTTTCCCAGTCGTCATTATCACGCCCAGTGGGCAATCGCAATAGTATTGACGAAAAGTCTCCCATCTAAAAGTAGCCGCCGTATTCAAACACGACAATGCTGGCAGCGATTCCTCCATGCTGGTGCTTGTCATTCCACAATGCTACATGTACAACCCCTGTTGCACGCAGTGTGTGACTCTTACACGAATCTCCTGCTGCCGTTCCAACGTCGAACTTCTGTGCGCGAAGATCGCAAACCGTAGGAAACACTAAAAACTTAACCCCTAAAGTCTTTTACATGTATCGATATGTAGCAAGGTACAAGTACATATGTACACGCATGGGCATTCGTGGTTCCCCTTATTAAGTCGCTCTGCTTGCTGCCTGGTGTTCGCGAGCAAACTTATGCCGTATCTATTTGAGGCTTTTGCCTCATCCAAACGGCCAAGCGTCAGGTTGAAAACGGAGGAAAAAGAAACAGCCCTGCAATAACTTGATTTCACTATGGTTTCGGGTTGCCGCTTCGCTTCCCAGGACAGCTGACATCAACCGTACCACTTTAAACCCTTATAGCTCAGGAGGGCAGACGTGCAAATCGTCTCTTCACCTCACAGAAATCCCCCCGATCCACGTGGCCTTCTTGGCTCATTTCCCTTTTCTTCCGGTTGGCAACAGATCTCCAAGACCCCAAGCCTCCTCCCTCCTCCTATTCAAGATGGCTGACGAAGACGTTCAAGCTTTGGTCGTTGACAACGGCTCCGGTATGTGCAAGGCCGGTTTCGCTGGCGATGACGCCCCGCGTGCCGTGTTCCCGTCGATCGTGGGTCGCCCCAAGCACCTGGGAATCATGGTCGGCAT
This sequence comes from Phytophthora multivora, assembly GCA_001314345.1. Lineage (NCBI taxonomy): Eukaryota > Oomycota > Peronosporomycetes > Peronosporales > Peronosporaceae > Phytophthora > Phytophthora multivora. Next base: position 7,227 of record LGSM01000338.1, read on the forward strand.
GGACCAGAAGGACGCGTACGTCGGTGACGAGGCTCAGTCCAAGCGTGGTGTGCTGACGCTGAAGTACCCCATTGAGCACGGTATCGTTACCAACTGGGACGACATGGAGAAGATCTGGCACCACACGTTCTACAACGAGCTGCGTGTCGCCCCCGAGGAGCACCCCGTGCTGCTGACGGAGGCCCCGCTTAACCCCAAGGCTAACCGTGAGCGCATGACGCAGATCATGTTCGAGACGTTCAACGTGCCCGCCATGTACGTGAACATCCAGGCCGTGCTGTCGCTGTACGCCTCTGGCCGTACCACGGGCTGCGTGCTCGACTCCGGTGACGGTGTGTCCCACACGGTGCCCATCTACGAGGGTTACGCCCTTCCCCACGCCATCGTGCGTCTGGACTTGGCTGGCCGCGACCTGACGGACTACATGATGAAGATCCTGACGGAGCGTGGTTACTCGTTCACCACCACGGCCGAGCGCGAAATTGTGCGTGACATCAAGGAGAAGCTGACGTACATCGCCCTGGACTTCGACCAGGAGATGAAGACCGCTGCCGAGTCGTCGGGCCTTGAGAAGAGTTACGAGCTGCCGGATGGCAACGTCATTGTCATTGGCAACGAGCGTTTCCGTACCCCGGAGGTGCTGTTCCAGCCGTCGCTCATCGGTAAGGAAGCTTCGGGCATCCACGACTGCACGTTCCAGACCATCATGAAGTGCGATGTCGATATCCGTAAGGACCTGTACTGCAACATCGTGCTGTCTGGTGGTACCACCATGTACCCGGGCATTGGCGAGCGTATGACCAAGGAGCTGACGGCTCTGGCCCCGTCCACCATGAAGATCAAGGTGGTGGCCCCGCCCGAGCGCAAGTACTCGGTGTGGATCGGTGGTTCCATCCTGTCGTCGCTGTCGACGTTCCAGCAGATGTGGATCTCGAAGGCCGAGTACGACGAGTCGGGACCCTCGATCGTGCACCGCAAGTGCTTCTAAGTTGTCGAGAGAGGATTCAACTGGTCTTAGAATCTGGAGGAAAAATGCCGCTGCTTGTGCGTAGCATCTTGAGGCTTAAGTGCTTCGGTGCGCGCATGTTCGGCGGTTCCGACCATTTGCTTTCAAACCTTTCTTTGCTTTAATTTCTAAAATACTAGGATTGATGTTGTGATCTATCCCATGCGTGTACATCCTTTGCCTCTTACGTTCTGCTTGTTTGCTTTTCCTTCCTCATCGAGAATGAACAAGAACATGTATCAAATGCGATTGTTATCTTTTTGAGGGTTGAAGACCTTGTGTAGGTTTCCTTCTTCATGGCTTACCAGCTCCAACGGCAAACGGCAAGAGAAAACCTACGTAAATTGTCCCGCGGTGGTGGTTGATATCAGAAAACCAAAGACGAACGGCTTGTTGAAGTGCTAATGGAGCGGCTCAACTCGAACAAATCTCAAATCCAGTGCGTAGAAAAAATTGACACGAGTGGGATTTGAACCCACGCCAATGAAGACTGGTGCCTAAAACCAGCGCCTTAGACCACTCGGCCATCGTGTCATGATGAACGTCTACAACTAACAACACTATTTCACCCCAAACTCACAGGAACCACGACGGGTTAATCTGTGTGTACAGTATGTACCCTGTTGCCCTTGAGGCTCAAGTTGAGCAAGTGCATCCACTCGCGCCTGCATACATGGATACCACCTCCAGTGTGAACGCTTCCACTAACCACCAAGGTATCGCATGGTGTGGCGCACACCGCCGGAACTTCAATTCTCTCTCTAAACGTACACTTCCTTCCATTACGCGTCCTTCCATTAACCCCTTAAAGCATGGTCAACTCTTCGTCGGAGCAGACGTCGCTGCTCGTGAATGAGTGCGACGTGGACGTGGAGTTCATCCCCGCGCTGATCTCCCGTGGCGTGAGCTTCCCAGCTGCCAGCCCCACGTACACGGCGTCCTTAGATGTGGTGAAAGTGCACGACTACGAGACGGAGAGCGACGCCGCTTCGCTAGTGCACGAACTGACGCAAGAACAAGACGAAGAGCCGGAGCCTGTGGCGGTCGAGGAGTTCTGGAAGACGATGGCTCTGGCTTACCCCGTCGTAGTGACCTACACTCTCGAATATCTCCCCGGGTTGGTGTGTATTGTGCTGGTGGGACACATTGACTCCCCCGATACGAAGCGCTACGTGGCTGCAGCGACGCTGTCCACCATGTTCACGAACGTATCGGCGCTTTCCATTGGCTTTGGCTTGACTTCTGCCTTGGATACGTTGTGTTCTCAAGCCTATGGAGCTGGGAGGTTGGATAAACTGGGGGTTTATCTGCAATCGGCGTTGATTGTGGTGGGGTCGTGTTTAATCCCCGTGTTTCTCCTGAATTGGCACGCTGAGTTCTTCCTAGTACTCTGTGGACAAGATCCAGAGGTGGCTAAACTGGCGGGGGAGTTCTCGAGAGTGACGGTCTTCGGTGTACCGTTCCTCTTTGTCTACGAAATGCTAAGGAAGTTGCTGCAAGCCCAGAACGTTGTGAGACCGATGGTTTTATTCGCATTGATGGGGACATTTATCAACATCTTTGGCGGGTACTTCCTCACGTACAACACGTCACTGGGCTTCCATGGCGCCGCACTGTCAAGAACTCTAGGGTATATGGTTCTACCGCTTTGTCTCGTGCCGTACTTCTATTGGAGTGCAAACCACGTAAAGTGGTGGAGTGGATGGCAATGGAAAGAGGCGTGGGCACTCGTCCCGTTGTTTCTGGAGCTAGGTACGGCCGGATTGGCGATGATGGCGATGGAATGGTGGGCGTACGAAGTACTTGCAGTCCTGGCTGGCAACTTACCTGATGGCGTCGTGGCTGTCAGTGCTCACGCGGTGCTCATGCAAGTGGCGTCTTCGATCTACACTGTCTTTATGGGTGTTTCAGTCTCCAGTAACATCCGCGTTGGGAATTGTCTGGGCGCGAATCACCCGAAGAAAGCGCGAGTCATCAGCCGCACGACATTGAGCACAGTGTTCGTGCTTTCGTGCTTCTTCGCGGTGCTTGTGTACGTGCTGCGCCATCAGATCCCTCTTCTCGTGATTAACGACCCAGTCGCCATTCAACGCGCTTCAGATGCTCTGCTGGTGATGGTTCCGTACGAGATTATCGACTCTTTGAACTGTGTGATCCAGGGCATTTACAAGGGCGCAGGCTGGCAGAATATGGCTGCGAAAACCAACGTCCTCGCGTTTTACGTGATCGGCATTCCGCTGGGGGCTTTGCTGTCGTTTTACTTCGAAATCGGGATCGAAGGGCTGTGGATCGGCTTTGGTATGGGCATCACCACGGCGTTTACAGTCTGCAGTGCGAATTTGTACTACTCCAGTTGGGAGCAAATGGCTCTGGAGGCGCGAGCCAGACTTGCTCACTGAAGGATTCGGCCGTTTAAGATCTCCAAGGTTTTTTTTTAATTACTGCGGTCGTACTTTCACTACAAGAGGAACCATAAAATAAAGAAGAAATAGGTAAAATGACTTTCTTCTTTTCTGCTACTGCCGATTTAGCTTAGCTGCGTCTTGGATTCACAACGCTCGGTATTTGATCAAGACCAAGCTCCTCAACATAGTACTTTCTGTACTCGCTGACAATAGATTTCTCCCGAGTGCCAGTGGTGGCTAACTTGTCCTGGGGGATCTTGAACACCTTGGTGAGAGCATCATCTGGGTAGATGTCGCTTTTCAACCACTGCTTAAACAGTTTACCCTGGAAAAAAGCGGCATTTTTCTGCATTTCTGGGATATCCATGGCCTTGGAAACGACAAGAGCGAACTGATCATCTCCACCGAAGCCGCTTCTCATCACTTTAAACACGGAAGCTTTTTGTTCAGGACTCTGGATGTTGAAATATCTCGCGTAGTCATCCAGCACATCCAACTTCCAGCTCAGCAACGCTTTTGGCCCGTCGTCTGAGACTTTAAGGATAGAGAAAACATCGTCCAGGGATTTTCCTCTGGCGAACCAATCTTTTAACTGGAGAAAATGGAACACCCCTGATCTCTTCTTTGCAAGCCCCCCTTGCGCTGAAATGATCGCCTCGGCCACAGCAAAATCCCCATAATGCGCCTTGAGCGTCCCCATTAACGACACTTGCTTGTCTGGGTATTTCTTGTTGAACAGGTCCACGTACGAATTGAGAGTTTTCAAGTCTGAACTGCCGAGCGCGTCGTCTAGCTTGACATTCAGTTTCAACTTGGAGAAAATATCATCCACCGACTTTTCCTTGCTCAACCAGGTGCGTAACTTGACGGCGTCGACAAATTGAGATGCTGTTGCTTTGAGTTTTGAAGTGATTCCCCTCTCTTCTTGTGTTGACGCGTGGGTTCGTAGTTGTCTTATCGTTGAAGCACGGTCTTGATTAGCGGCTAAGCCCGATACCAATGAGGTACCGATGACGACCAACAAGACCACCGCAACTGCCCTTAGGGCACTGTGGTGACGGCTCATTATCCAGATTGCCAAAACGGTAGTGATGGACTCCAGTCCTTTGCAGGCAACAAATCAAAGAGTAGGGGCGAAGAATGCCATCCACGATCCGGATAGTACATATTCGATCAAGTCGTCTGCTTTATCCCGGGAAGGTGAGCGTTGGTGATAAATAGTTATTATTATTAATATTAATAGCGCCAGAAAAGTACGAATTCCCAATGCCATGTAAACTACATGGCATTATACATGTAGTAATTCGCATGGTTACTATACAGGTTACAGTAATGTACACCAAGGTCGAGAGTGGTGATCAAAGCGAAACGCAGTCGAAATGGGCTTTGAGTTGTCTCGAAACTACAGTAACCCATGTAAGTTAATTCATAAGCCAAGGAGTGTTATTGCTCTAATTGCTTCTGGCATTCTCGTAGTACTTTGTGAATTGCTTAGCAACCGCTTTCTGCATGTCGCTAGCTGAATCCACATTGGCTTCAGCTATTTTGTATTTCCGGGTCAGAACGCTGTCCACAGAATCCAAACCTTCGTCCATCCACTTCTTGAACAATGAATTCTGCAGCTTCGTAGCGTTTTCTTCCATTCGCGGATACACCTTGTGCGCCTTGGCCTTCAACAGAATACCTGCCAGTTTTGTTTCCGTTCCAAAGCCAATTGCCAACGCCTTGAGTAACGTTTCGTCCCCAGCCTTTTCACGGTTGAACAACGTGATGTATCCATCTAGAGTCTCCAATCTCCGACTACCAATAGCTTCGAATCCGTCCCCCTTCAGCCGCAGTAACTTAAACACATCGTCGACGGACATTTCACTCTTCAACCACCCGTCAAACTGCTCATTCTGCAGTTTTAAAGCTGCTTTTCTCGTCTCCCGTGCGTCTTTCGCAGTCACAAGCGCCCTCGCCACGTTAACATCTCCGTACTGGGACGTTAACGTCCCTAGTACGGACGTTCTTTTGTTCAAGCTGTTCTCGTTCCAGACGGCGATGTACTTCTCGAAAGTCCTGAAATTGTCACTTTTCAGTACATTTTCCACATCATCGTCCAGCTTCAGCAGCTTCATGACACCTGCAGGGTCCACGTTTTCGTCTTGCCATTTCGCGAACAGCCCCTTCTCCAACGCCCTGGCCTTCTTCGCAGTAGCAGGATCGGGTTTTGCCGCTGCGATGATCGACACCAGCTTGTTTTCGCCACCGAAACCTGTCGTCAAAGTCTGCAACATCGTTTCCCGCCCCTGTTTGTCGGCATTGAGCTTGGCAACGTAGTCATCCAACAGCTCCATCTTCCTGCTGATAAGAGCACCGTACCCACCTTCGTCCAGCTTAAGCAACTTGAAGACAGCGACGGTGGATTGTTCGTCCTTCAGCCACTTGGAGAGAAGCTGACTGCGGAGTTCACTGGCTAGTTTTGCCACCTCTGGTTCAGCTACAGCGTTTTTCTTGGCTTCCACTAGCGCCCTAGCCACCGCATCGTCTCCGTAGCGAGCTGTAAGGGTTCCGATTAAGGAAATTGGCTTGTCCGGGTGTTTCATATTGAACATGGAGATGTACGTGTTTAAAGTGTCCAATTTCGAGTTCTTCAAGGTGGCCGTGACGTCGTCTCCAAGCTTTAAACGGTTCAAAACGTCCACTCCACTCTTTTTCTCACGCAGGAAAGTCTTCAAACTACTGGAGCCGAAGAGCTTCGATGTAGTTGCCTTTAGAGCTTCAAAACCAGCTCTCTCTTCGTTGGCTTCGTCCATTATCCCGTAAGACCTCAAGAACCTCTGGCTAGGGGCATCTTTCTGGCTGTTAACGATGACTGAATCCGACTGTGAGCTTGCGGTTGCTGCGCTATCGACGCCCACCAGAAGAGCAGCGGTTGCTAAAACCACGGTAGACTTGAGCCTCATTGTGTTGGAATTGATCAAGTGGCTTACGGCGTTCGTACACTTTTAAACACTTAGACAGCAAGTCTTTAACCCCACGTTACGGCGACATGAAGCCGATCTAGGATCTGCGAACCGACTAGATGAAATTCCGTAGATACATGTACATGTATATAACTCCGTTATACAGTAACTTATGCTGTCTCACGTTCCGAGGATAAAATATACGGCGCAATAGAAAACTGTCCCATCCAGCAGGCGATAAGCTGTCGGTGAAGACTTTCCGCTTGAAGACAGAAGAACGATAGTTTAATCTTACATTTTCTTAAAAATGAAGGACTTACGTTTTGGCGTCAGGTACCAGTCCTTCTCTCGCTCCATCCGGCCTCGCTGCTTCAGTAAGGGAAAGCGTTGGGCCAACATTGATATTTTCCCACCGTAACAAGCCCATCACCGTTTCCAGCACATTCGTACGTGCGCTTCGTGGATCTCCAATAGCCGAACTCCCTGTTAAGTGAATTTCACACTGTTCTTCACCGTTTTCATCAATCACAGGTACAAAATGATTCCACATGCAGGCGTCGTTCGCCCATATTTTCCCTCGAGAGCTGCCATCAACCGATCGGTCCTGTGGAATACTCTGAGTCACAACCGCATAGCTGCCGTTTGCCTCGGAAAGCCGGAAACGAAGATACAGCAGCCGCACAACTTCCCCTTCATTATCCGGATCCATCTTCTCGCGGGCGATTAAATAAGTATCTTGATTAAACTTCTGCACAATCTGTAAAAAAAAATATCTCATTAGATCCAAAAAAAAATATCCCCCAAAATCTCCTCTTACATGGAATTGCTGCGTCGCTGCTTCCGATGCACTGCGATACGTCACGAACCTGATCTCGTTCGCCCAATTACGGTCGGCCATCTGCATCGCTGACCGGTTCCTGAAGATTTTCTTAAAGGAAAAATACAGTTTCTCGTCCTGGAAACGATGCAGCGTGGTCCACCCAAACAGATGGACCCTTTGGGTGTCTGCAAAGCCCACTTTGTCCACCATTGTCCGCTGCTGTCTCGACGTTAAGACGATCTGAGTCGCTCGTTCCTGTGTAAACCCCAACGGAAGCCCCAAGTCCGAAGGGATTTCTCGACACAGTTGCTGATAAGCTCGTTCCTGGATTTCCTGGTCCCGGACCAATTCTTTGAGCAATCCTTCCATTCTGTCCTCCCCTTTGACTCTGTCCGCCAATTCGTCCTGGAAGCTCCGATTCTGTCGCATCAGCTTGTTCGCCTGCTCTCGAGCGTCCTCCAAGTGTCGCTGGAGGGCTGCAACGCGACCATTTCGAGTCTCCGAGGTGGACAATTGCGCCAGCGTTTGGTCCACTTGAGTCAACAGTTTCCCGTGCGTGTCCTCCAGTCGTTGCGCCTCCAGACGCAGCGCCTCCATATGGTCTTTGTCTCTTTGACGCGACCGCTGCATGGCCTCGCGGTTGCGACGTCGACGCTTGTCCAGCGACGCCTGCCGCTTGAGCTCCTGCATCGACAGCATTGACCTCGACGGCTGACTTCTTTGTGAAGACTGGACGCAATCACTTGAACTAAGTATGTCAGATGCCCGGGGGATGGATATTATAAGCGGATATGTAAAGGTTTACGCTGTCATTTTGGTCTCCACCGTAAACAAGATGCAGAAATATTTTGAATACAATATTGTAATATTGTTTTGTCAATACATTACAAAAAGCAATGTCACGCAATTGCAATGCAATACGACGCAATACAATACAATACAATACAATACAATACAATACAATGCCATTTGAAGTTTAGTTAAATTTTAGTGATGCTGTTGACATCTTATGCTTTTCTTGTCACCATGATGGTAGCTGGGTCATTGAAAGCGTCCGATATGGCCTCTAATGCTAAGAGCGACGCTTGCTGCTCCGATTGGATAACCGACCCCAGACTCTCTATCTGAGCCTCGACTTGTTCTATGCGTCCTTCCAGACGTCGACCATCAACGCTCACAGTTTCACTGAATTGACGGAGTACACCCGCTTGATTGGTGTCAAACTCGCGCTTGAACTGTGTCAAATGCACCGACACAGCATTCACAACAGCATTGGGATCTGTGGGCGTGGTGGTGCTTTGAGCAGCACGGACTCGGTCCAGTTCCGAATACAAACGCTGATCTGAAGCTTGCACTCGCGTTGAAACCAGTTCTTCGACTTGCGACTGCATCCGAGAAGTAAGAGGCGCTGATGGCGATATTTGTGTGGCAGTGAAAGACCCGGAGCTGTAAGGGTTATTGCCCATCTGCTGGGTTAAAGCTTCTTGCCGAATCTGCTGAAGCTGGAGAGCAACGTCCGTCTGCAGCTTTGATAACTGGGCACTACCAGCTGCAACGCGGTCTGTCAGCATATCCAGTCGTGCTTCTAACCTTGGTAACGCTCGTTCACAGGCCTCAACCTTGGCAGCTAAAAATTGTACTTGGGAGGTGTTCTGAAAAAAAAAAAAAAAAAAAATCTAAGATAATTCGGGATCTTTTGTGGATCTTTTTGTTTACGTACCCTTTCTTGCTGTTGCGTCTCCATCCTCGAGAGGAATTGTCCAAGACGCAACTCGAAGTTGTGACTCATACACTCGATTGTCTTACTGACAATATACTCAACATCGACGTGTTGCATTGGGAGTGGAGTGACGGGCAAGGCCGCTGAGCTGATAGTCGGCGGCTGGAGTGAATGGGCTTGGATAATTGCTGTTGGCCTGATAGGCTCGGAAACCGGATGGAGAATGACCGACTCATTCGACAACGGAGAAGAAGGGAGACTGGAAACCGAAGCTAATGTGGCGTTCACGCTCGTCTTGGTCGCCATCGCCACTGCTTCCAGTTCACTACTCAACGCCAACGTGTTCACGATCGTTTTCTTGGATATTTTAGCTGGGATAAAATGGATCGGGTCGGGCAGTTCCATGTGTGAATCCGACTGGAAACAAAGGCGCAGACTTGGGAAATTGGTCTTGGCGACTTCTTTCAAACTCTCACAGCCTTCGTTGAAGTGCTTGCCGCTTGCATCTGCGTCCTTGGGGGGCACAGTGTTATCCAAGTAAAGCGTCTGTAAAGAACATTGTTGTCCTGCGGTTGCTGCTTGGAGGAAACTGCGCTGTAGTAAATCCAAACTGTCGGCCGAATTAAAGCCACAAACCCTCAGGTCCAGCTCTCTTATCGCGCTCTTCCCTGTTCTATCGCGACGTCGAAAGAGCGAGCGAACCAACTCAAGTTTCCCGTCTTCTGACAGTGGATTCCCGAATAAACAGAGCGTTTCGAGCATCGACGCGTTACTTAGCAAGAAAGCGCCAACTCCGCTCTCAATTGCATTGCCTGCTGCGCTCAAACACCTCACTGGGAGTTGCATTAAGGACGCAAAACCCGCTGAGGTGATCCCATTCCGAGAAATATCCAGCTGCTCCAGTATTGGCGATGGTGAAAGCTCTTCTTGACCCAGTGCAACCCCCACAGCACTACGCTTGGACATGTTGAGCAGCTTTAAAGCATCGGCAACTGCACGTAACCCACCGTCACGGATGTTGTTGTCTGCTAGTAGGAGTTGACGCAGAGATGTGCAGCCTTGAAGTGATTGACTTAAGATAATCCCAGCTTGACGCGGCAGTTTACAGGAAGACAATTCCAGTGTCACTAGAGACGAGGTGAAGAGTGCCGAAATGGCAATTAGAGACGTCATAGTCACCTGTTGACAGCTGAACAGACAGAACAATTGAGAATGCAGAGTAACTCACCAGTAATTTACTTGACGAGTACGTTATCTCACCTTCTCACGCGGAAATGGACCAGTCGAACGCGATTCCGTGCCATTCGTTCAGTCATCAACGCGAAGAAGCGATCTCCAGAAGTCGAGCATTTTTCCAGGGACAAACTTTGGCATTCGAGGCCGCAGCCACCAAACAGCGAGTCAAGTTGGTCCATTGAGAGCTGATCCAAATGAAAGTGGCGCAGCTCCACACTCTTCACATTGGCGACAGGATTAACAAGCGCATCCAGCACAACTTGATCGTTCTGCACGACAAACGAGCCGTTAGACTTAAGATTTCAGTTCGATTGAAGATGAGGGGGGAAGCTGTACCTTCGTTCGCACCACGCAACTCGGAGGATCCACCGCCACAGTCACTTGTGCTTCTTCTTCAGCCCTCGTACCATTCTCCATTTCCTGCCACAGAACACTACCAGACGCTGTCGAAACCCCAATGACTATTATTTTCGCCTTTCCAACCGATGAAACGCGTTTTGTGATAGGCAGGAAACTCCGTTTCTTCTCTTGGTAAGATGCTATTAAGACGACACCCTAAGCTGATCGACCGTTCAGTTTCTCCTGGGAGAAGGCCAGTCGATCCACGTAAAGCTGGTACTTCTCCTTGGCGAGGTGCTCCTTCTCCGCAACAATGGCCTGTTCCAGCACGCTGAGCTGCTGCATCTTGAGCTCCATCTGCCGCAGTTGATTTTCCATCAGTTGGTTCACAAGATCCCGCACGGGGCCGTTTGCTGTCTCCTCCGCGATCTTCTTGGCTCGAGCTGCCAACAAGGCAACAGTCGTGGCGTTAGCTGCTTCTTCCGTGACAGCAATCAGTTCTTTCGAGATAGGTTCATCCTTGTTGCCGTCTTCAGCCTTGGAAGCTGACTCAGTTGCTGTTGACACGTCCTCCATGGCGACGTCTCCGTCCTCAGCCTTGATAGACGCAACCCCCGCAGCCTCAGCACTACTGGCAACGGCCTCCGCAGCAGCTTCAAGGGAAGTAGTCGATGCTGAGCTCTCAACTTTAACTCCCTCTGCAGTAGAATCCACGGGTTTCGCAGCCTCCTGCTCCGTTGCTGGCATCGTGTGCAGTCTCTTGATCGCCCCAATTGCAGCATGGGCAGCAGCCTTCGCAACGAACGGGTCGACCTGTTCGACAAGTGCCGCCAAATCAAGTACCGGTGCATTCAGTGCTTCCCCAGCAGTGAATGGCCTCAGGGACTGGATCGAGTTCCCAAGCCCGTTCCCTTGAATTGTCGTCGTCTGGTTCAGCATGGGCATCTCTAAAAAGTGCAGTAAACACTCGTCCGCCGTTTTGGTGCCCACTTTCGACGCGACAAAGCTCCAGTCGCAGGTTCCGCCGTCGTCTTCGCTCTCCGAGGTCTTCACTCCGTTGCTCCTGGTGCTGCTCACAGCCTCCAACAGCAAATCCGTCTCTTCCTGCGTCCATTTAGCTGCAGCCGACAGAGACTTGGTCATACTGGGCATGAGCACGAAGTCTGAGGCGTCGTAGCCCTCCGGATAAGCTCCTCGAATGTAGCACTCCTCACAAATTCCACTCCCAGGTCGGAGAGCAAAGCCCCCCACCGTCACTTCCTTCCCTTCTCCTGTCTTCCCATTAGCCGTAGTCATGGGGGTAGCGCTGCTTCCTCCGGTTGCAGCTCCATTGCTCGTCAGCTTCTTCTTGGCTTCGGGTGTCAGCTCAAAGAACGAATCCTCCGGTCCTCTGGCTGTGCCGCAAGCTTCACAGCCCAATGGAGCGCCCACACGACGAGAATTCTCCTTTTTAGCAGCCACAAGCATCGAAACAGGCCCCAGTTCCCTGTTATTAGCAGTAGAATCGGCCGTTTTAAGGGCGTAGTTGGAGTGGACAGCAGGAGGCATCGCATGAGGTGGAACATGGAAGTTAATGAGTCCCCAGTGGGTCAGAAACTCGTGGACTCTCAGTATAGCACACGCGTCGCCCGCCAAGTTGCGACGACACGCGGTCGCAGTGAGATACACGCCCGGCTGCTGCCTGTAGGCGTGCACCATGTAGTTGCGGTATTTGAGGTAGATCTCGGCCGTTTTTGAGGCGTTCTCTGCGAAAAACTCGGGTAGCATGCGCTTCTCGATGGGGTTGATCTTGTCCATGGCGAACCACGTGCTGCAGCGCGGCACTGCGACAGCTTTAGCGCCTTCCGAGTCGTTGTGGTCGATTTGATGAAAGCCGTCGGCGTTCGAGGCAGATTGCGAAGGTTGTACTGTACTTGGGAAGGTGGGGGCAGGTGCATTAGATACGCCAGGTGACGGGTTTGATGCTGGGGCGGCTGAAGCAGAGGATGGTGCCGTAATGGCGGAGGTAGACGCGCTCAAATCGACGGGAGTTGCCATGGCCGGAACGTGCTATAGCTTTTGGCGGCGACACTTTTGTGGCAGGCATAAATAATGTGGCCCACATGCACATACAAGATGTGGTCCACGTTGTTTATGGAGCAACTGGGTACACTGTACCACAACTAATATGCGAAAAAGTGCACGGTCTCATAAACCGATAACTTATCGATGCTGTAACATATCACTGTATACTCAAGTGCAAAGCCACAATTTGCTTTTGCATGGCACATGTAATACATGTACTACATGTAACACTGGCACCAATGTACATGTACGTAAAATACATGTACCGGCATGCAGGAGAATGCCAGCGTAAGTTGTGTCGTTATTGTAAGAGATGGTTTTTGGACTACACTAAAGCTGTTCATCTTTCGTCAGGGCTTGAAAAGCGTCACGCGTTGCAAGAATACCAGAAGATCAATCGGCCGATCCTGCTTCTGTGCTACCATCAGGCAGAACGAGTAATGACGTGTGCATGAACCTCAAGTTTTAACTAAGGACTGGTAGTTTCAGGAAAAATGCACATAACTTCATGGCACCATTTTCAGGGATCGCTGCCTTACGACTGTTAGGTGATCGTGGAAGACTGACGAGGACGACAGTCGAGAGCGCCAGTGCTCGGAATGAGTCTATTATAGTGTAGTGCCGCTATAGTGCGTGTATGTACCGTACATGCTCTACAACATTTATGCATGTAGGGCGGGATGACGTCCACATCTGCAGAAGACTAACCTTTTCGAATTTCTTGAACTAATTCATGATGATCTGTTCGCCAGCATATGCTACATGTACACGACAGAAAAGCAAAGAGTCCAGGCCAGTCAGCGTTCCGAATTTATGCTCATTCCGCAATTTGCTAGCTGCCCCGTAAAGCTTCCCACAAGTCTACGCCAAGAACAATGCAGCTCCTCAAGACGCTTGTCATCGCCGCCATCGCCACTGCTGTGTGTTTCTCGCCGGCCACTGCTGCTGACAACGTTAACGCCGAAGAAAACACTCCTAACGTCCGCAAGCTTTACTACACGAGGTTCCCGACGCCGAGCCCTGCCGTCCAGCGCAAGCTCTACTACACGAAGTTCCCGACGCCGAGCCCCGTCGTCGGAAACCCGTAAATAAATACTTCGTGGTGGAGAGAGGACCTTATCAATTGGAGCTTGTTTAAGCAACCAAGGAGCGTTCTATCAAAATATATGACATGGTGTGAGTCAATTTTCATTCTAAACAAGGTAATTATGGATTTGTTTCAGGATGTTTTGACAAAGAGGCAATTTATCTTTTCATGGCTCAACGTAACCTTAATTCGTTCGTATACTGACATTTTGATTCCTAGATTTCCAGTACTAGCAAGCCCACTCCTATCATGCAACACTCATAGCGTACTCTGGCGGCTATACGATTTAAACGACGCGATTTAGCTACAGTAGTAACTTGCTAAGCCGTACAAGATTGTTCCTTCGTTCATGTCGTAGTGCAATCGGACCGAAGATGCTAGCTTGGAAACACTTCACATTTAGAATGCGCTAAAAACAACGGTAACCAGGGCTCTATAGCTTAAAAAAACACACACACACACAAATAGGAGGCCTACTTACCATGCAAACTATCCTCAAACAGTAGCCAGAACAGTCTGAGACGAACCGCAGCGTGCATGCATGTACATGACTCGTATTGTACATGTATGCAGCAGGTAGCATACAATGTATGCCATACATGTACATGTACTATGCTTGGTGCCGCCGCATAGATGATGATTGGGTGGCCAACTTCACGCGATCAGTTCCCCGTTCGTATCACAGCCACAGACAGGACGAGTAGCTTGGCTGAATGAGGCGGGGACTGCACTGCAGCACCACGAATTCCTCCAACTCCAAGGTAGAACCTGAGGTTCAAATAGCCTTAAGCCATTACGCAGGCTATGGCAGTCACCATGAATGGGATTCAAATTGAGAATCAATGGACAAGTTGCTGTTGCACGTAACGGCGACCATCATTCATGCTCTTCTGGGCAGCGGGATCATCGTTTCCACCAATCGCTTATTTTGATTCCGCTTTATCACGTCTTTTTCAGCCAATCCTCAACGAAGCACGCCATCACTCCACAAAGGTGATGAGCAATAGCGTCAAATCCCTCCAAGAAGCAGGAGCAGCCCCGCCCTTGAGACCACTCGCATTCCGTCGCTGTCCTGCTCACGTTGTGCTTTTCCGCGGCTGCGACTGCCTGCGTTAACGTTACATGGCGGTGGATCTCGAGCTGCTGGCCGCAGAAGACGCCGATTTCCTGCTAGACGACGCCACGACCACCGAAGCTCAGGCTCAGGGGGAGCCCGACGACGCGATGATGGGCGTTTGGGGGGATCTGGAGGCACAGGGCGGAGGAGGTACACAGGCCGCTGCGACTTGGTGGGGCCTGACACTGAATGACGCAAGGTCTGTCAGCAAGAAACTTGATGGGAGCCTCGGGTCCGTCGAGCTGCTGCTGGATGAGCAGGAGGCGGCGCTCGCGGCCTTTGTGGAGCCGTCGCACCCCCGGGAAACCATCTCCCCCGTTGCAATTGAGGCCAAACAGACCCGCACTAAAGTAGAACCCAGTGTTATGTCCAGTGCGATTGCTACTGCGTCCAGGCAAGTGGCAGTATCTGAAGATTCCCAAACGGAAACAGAAGCAAAACCTGTAAAACGCGCGACAAGAGCAACGCGGAACCCGAAGAAAAAAGGAAACGAGTTAGTGGTAAAAGTCGAAGAAAAGGAGGTTTCTGTGAAAGGCAAAGCGTGTGCGGGAAAGAGATTCAAGGTGCAGCGGAAACGGAAACCTGCAGCGAAAGTAGCAGCAGGTGGGACTGCAAAGGAAGACAAGAAGTTGACGCCGCTAGAAATTCGTCGGAAACGGAACCGAGAGTCGATGCAACGTGCAAGGCGTCGGCAACGTGATGATGTGGAACGGATGAAATTGACACTGCAGCAATTAGAGAAACACTATCGCGACCTGAACGAGAAATCGGTGGCGAAACGCCACCGCGCGAGCAGCAGCAACAGCAATGGCGATTCGGATTCGATGGCACTAGAGGCGAACTACTGTGCATTGGCTGACTTATCACACACGTTGAAGGAGGAGAAGTTCTTTCTGGAGCAAATGCTGGTGGAGAAGCAGAAGACACACAGGAGATTCCAGCAAGTGATGGTAGATCGAAAACAGGAGCTCGAGCTGGAGTGTCCTCTTACCACAGACGACTCGACGCTTTTTACGGACTATGAATTCGTACCAATGACGGAGGATCAAGCCAATGAGCATATACGCAACTGTTACCAGCAAATGAGAGCGATGGAAGAGACTGTAAAGCCACTTGTGTCACACTTTGAGGTTCCGGACGGAGATAGCTCCGACGTAGAGTCACCAAGTTCTCCGTCAATGCCACAACTGCCGCAGCAGCCAAGGGAAAGAAAAGGCTGCGCGTTTCCGCCATCGGCAACTTTTGGCTGGGAGGTGAGGCACGAAACGAATCCGGAAGGGGATTTCTACGTGAGCTTCTCCAAGTTTTTCGTCGGGATCACACCGCAGCAAGCGATGCTTAGCAGCTGGCTAAGGGATTCTAAGCCTACATCAACCCCATTCCGACGCAAGTTGCGCTTTGAGGTACTCCAGGTTATCAACGACAGCACGTACATCGCTGGTACTGACATTGAGCATCCTGTACAACATGACAAGGTCATGCGCATGATCTTCCTCAACTTCCGCATGCAAACTGACAAGGGTTATGTAATCGGCCGCCACTCGATCAACCCCTCATCACCAGAAGTGCGCGAGATGGCCGAGAGAGACTCGAACTTCGAGTATGTCGATAGCTCCAACTGGGTAGAATTTTCAGCTGGGCAGGACGAAAATACAGGCGAGGCTGGATGCCTTGTCAAGTTCATCGCACGCACGGAGTACAACACGCAGGAGGACATGTACGTTCGCCTGGTGAACTCTATATCTCGCACCATGATCTGGGAGCTCGCTGTCGTTCCTTCGTCGTCGCGCTCTCTCCTCCTTCCTTCCTGATAAAGGCGTGATGCCCCTCCATTATTGTTTCGGCTGTTGCACCGACCAGCTGCATGTATGCTGCTCGCTCTGTTTGCTCCAGACAAGATACGTACCCAACGAGTGTTTTGATTTTGGTATTTCAATGGTAACGTTGATCGCATTTTTGACAAGTATGGAAGACGTGGGTTTATTTTCAAACCACGCGGGAAAACAGAGCGTCCAGCCATCCTGGTGGATCTTTTTGGCGGTGTGCAGTGCGTTGGAGGCGTTAGTGAAGTTGCATTTTCTGTCTTGGATACATCGCGACATCCGATGGCAAAATGTGCTACGCCGTCAAGACAACTGGAACTTGTGGTTTCTGATTGAGTTTATGGACTCTGCAACGAGCCCACAGGACGGAACCAAGCTGGAAGCACTTGGAGCAGGGCGAGCACGCTCAAGAACAAAATTTCTGACGAAGCTACTTCACGAGGAGGATCCCTCGCAGAGACCCGATGCTAATACAGCGCTGGAAGAACTGGAAGGGCATGTGGGGCTGTACAGGGCAATCCGCAAGTCAAAGGAATTAAGAATGAGAGCAGCAAGCCACCTGTTGCGAAGAAGCACAAAAAGTGACACCATAAACGAGCACTTTTAATACTTCGAAGTACAATTTTTTTAGTGTTCTACAACTTCACTACCAAGCATGGAGGGTACTTTTTCGAAGTGCGTCACCCAGGGGCATGCACCTTCCGAGTACCGCCGATAGTGCAAGTCACATTTCGCAAAGAACGACTGATCGTGCATCACGTCATTCGCGAAAACCCTCGGAGACGCACAAGCCATGGGGAACACCTTCACCCGCGTCTTGACTCAACAGCGTCGTGTCCGCTTGGCGCTCGCCGTGGTTCTTCTGTACCTGGCGACGAAGGTGCTGGGACCCACCCTAACGTCGATTCTGTTGCGTTGGCACTTCGCTCGTACTGCTGAGTCGCCGCGATTGATCTACCGCAAGACGCCTGCCAACAACAAGCTGCTGTCGCATTGCGTTACTTTGAGTAAGTCGTTTATTGCGTTGCATCCTGTTACCGCATCTAACCGTGTCCTTGCAGCACAAACCAAATATCATCCGTCGTGGCGCTTGTTCAATGGACACCTGCAGACAATCAAGTTCGCAAACGATGACCTTGGACCGCAGATCAACTACAAACGCCAGCTCCTGGACATGCCTGACGGGGGAATTGTGTCGTTAGACTGGGCATTGCTTCCCGGAAAATCTGCCTCGAGAACCGGAAATGAGGGTATGAATTCGTCCTGGATACGAGGTGTGGATCCAGCGCGACGTACGGTGCTGCTACTGCCAGGACTTACGGGAGGTAGTCCAGCGAATTACATTCGCTATGCCGTTGCCCAGTTGCACAAAACTGGCTGGCAGTGTGTGGTGCTCAATGCTCGTGGATGTGCCAACACTCCGCTAAGAACGGCCCAGCTTTACTGCACGGCCTACACGGAGGATCTCCGCTTCGTGTTGCAGCAATTGGCCAAGGCATACGACTTCGGACAAGAAGCGTTTGTGGGTGTGGGGTTCTCCATGGGCTCGAACGTGCTAGTCAAGTATCTCGGTGAGGAAGGTGATCGAACGCCGTTGACAGGAGCTGTATCAGTTGGAAACCCCTTCAACTTAACCAAAGTATCGGAGAACTTGTCGGGTACACTGTTGAACCGACTAACCTACGACAAGGTTTTGAATCGCAACATGAAGGCACTCTTCTTCGAAAAGGTAAAGTGAATACTTCTGTTCCCAAGAACAACTGTAGCTCTAACCATTGCTCTACTTGTATGCTATTCAGAGCAATGCTGCCGAGAAGTTTGAGGGCTACCCAGGTCTCGACATGGATGCTGTTAGGGCTTCGCGAACTGTGCGCGAGTTTGACGAAACTCTTACCAGTGTGTTGTTCAACTACAAGAACGCTGACGCTTTCTATGAAGACGCGTCTTCCGACAAGAAGCTTCATGCTGTCAAAGTGCCGCTTCTCTGCCTCAACGCTGAGGACGATCCTATCAGTGTGCGGACAGCGTTACCGTCCCGTGCTTTGGTGGAGTCCTGTCCGAATGTGATTTTGTGCTTGACAAAGTCGGGTGGTCATTTGGCCTACTATGAGAGTTCGTTGCGTGAGGAGGAAGGGAAAATTGCGAAAAACAAGACACCGGCGATGTGGTCTGCCAAGCCTATTGCTGAATTCGCTGAGGCAGTGCGTCTGAGCAAGATAGGGGCAGCTCAGGGTTCCTAGACGGTGTCGTGCAGTAAATCAAAACTGGGATAAATTCAATTGCTGGCAAAATAAATCCTCGAACTCGACGAAACGCGAGGTTTATGCCCCAACACCGAAGCACTTGAGCCTCAAAGCGTCAAAGTGAACCTCTTGGTCGTTGTCTTCAGACGAAATTTGAGCTTTAAAAGCACTTGCGGTGAACAATCGACGGCCCCGACTCATCATACTCGGCCTTCGAGATCCACATGTGCTGGAACGTGGCCAGTGAGGCCAGAATGGAGCCTCCAATCCAGACCGAGTACTTGCGCTCCGGCGGCGTAATAATCTTCACTTTCATCGCAGCTGGGGCTAACTTGGCCATCTCCTTGGTCATGCGATCTCCAATTCCTGGGAACATCGTCGAGCCACCGGACAGCACCACATTGCTGTAAAGATCTCGGCGGATGTCGACATCGCACTTCATGATCGTTTGGAACGCGCACTCGTGGACTCCAGCACACTCGCGACCGATCATGGACGGGTTGAAGAGCACCTCCGGGGTGCGGAAGCGCTCGTTCCCGATCACAATAACGTTCCCGTCTGGTAGTTCGTACGTCTTGTCAAGCACTGAGGACTGCGCTGCTCTCTTCATTTCTTCGCCAAAGTCCATGGCCACATAAGTCAACTTCTCCTTGACGTCCCGGACAATCTCTCGCTCTGCGGTGGTAGTAAACGAGTATCCACGCTCAGTCAGGATTTTCATCATGTAGTCGGTCAAGTCTCTTCCCGCCAGATCCAACCGCACAATAGCGTGTGGCAGAGCGTATCCCTCGTAAATGGGCACCGTGTGGGAGACTCCATCTCCCGAGTCCAGCACACAACCCGTAGTTCGCCCAGAAGCATACAGAGACAGCACCGCTTGGATGTTCACATACATCGCCGGCACGTTGAATGTCTCGAACATGATCTGCGTCATTCGCTCACGGTTGGCCTTGGGGTTGAGCGGAGCCTCCGTCAGCAGCACTGGATGCTCCTCCGGAGCTACTCGCAGCTCGTTGTAGAACGTGTGGCTCCAGATCTTCTCCATGTCGTCCCAATTAGTGACGATCCCATGCTCAATCGGGTATCTCAGCGTCAAGACGCCACGCTTCGCTTGAGCTTCGTCTCCAATGTAGGCATCTTTCTGGTTCATCCCTACCATGATGCCCAAGTGCTTGGGCATCCCCACAATGGACGGATACACGGCTCGAGGCGCGTCATCCCCCGCGAATCCAGCCTTGCACATGCCTGAGCCATTGTCAATCACCACGGCTTGAATATCCTCGTCCATGATTGGTAGCCAATTCACTTTTGTTCTTCAAGGCAAATTGCAGAATAAAACTTCAACTAACGGGCGGACATCAAAGTTGCCTTTATGTGTGCCACACCGCCGGACGGTTAGATTCTCTCTTAACCGTTAGAATCGAAATAATCATGTTAGGGGGAAGGCCGGCAGTGCCCAAGAAGCTTTCGGTGACGCAGCAGGCGGTGCTGACGCTGCACAAGATCAACGCGCGTAGTTTGTTCCTCGCAGTGAACGCGCTTCTTCTGCTCGTGGTGTTCTACACGTCGCGCCGCTTCCCGCACAAGTTCGTGCGCGTCCAGGGCGAGTACGTGGCAGTTAGTTCAGCTGTTTGTTTTGTAACTTTCCTGTATTGATGCTACCGTTGTTTTCCTCGTTCTTGACTAGTTGTGACTCGAATTGGCTGCATGTGGATGCTAAGGAGGGCGATGAGACAATATGCTGCAACAATGAAGTTGGGGGATACGAAGACGCACCCTGCTACACCGCAATGGATCTCATGCCTGTTATGGGCTCCCTCAAAGGAGCGTGGTCCATCCCTTTGTCGGCTCTGGTCTTCAACTATGGCTCTATGATGCTGGGACCAAACGTGACGATGCCTCGTGTCCGTGTGTATGTGCGACGTGGCTTGCTGTACGTGGCTGTGATGGCGTTGCGCACGGTTGTGCTCTACATGGGCCTCGGACTGATGGAGAAGCGGCTGGTGCATCTCCTCACGGGACACTCCGATGATTCCTGCTGGTATGCTGCCTTGCGTCGTGGCAAGCGATGCCCTGCTGACTTTGACCACTCAGACCACATTGTGCTGCTGGTCAGTCATTACCTGGCGATTCCGCTGTTCGAGTGGTTTGCAGTGAGCGTCGAAAGCACCGGCCCGAGTCTCAAGCGGACATTATTGCGTGGATGGATCGTCCTTATTGGCGTACTGGCGACGTATCTGCTTTTCTTCACGGCTTCCTACTTCCACACGACTATGGAGAACCTTGTGGGGCTGATCATTGCCCAGGGATGTGTCATGGCGCCGTTGATGCTGCTGACACAGGACTACTTCTATTCCTATAAGTGGCTGCGTCTAAGCAACTTTGTACTCCCGCATGAAGACAAGAGGGACAACTGATACAGCTGACAAAACATGGGACAATATGCAGTGTTTCTTGACGTAGAAGATTGCTATAAACGCTCTTGTATTCAACAAATATGCTGTTGATCCGTTTGTACTTCGTAGTCGTACCGAGCACGCATTTCTTATCGACTACACTGCCACCATGACCCCAGCAGCCACACAGACTACGATCGCCAGCACCTGGTGCGCAGTCAGCGCCACAAGCGATGGAGCCGTGCTCATTGACGATTCCGAGCCGTGGCCACGACGACCAGATTTCTTTTTCTTCTTCTTGCCATGCTTCTGAATCTCCAGGTCCTTCTTGCTCGCCACACACTTGTACGTCTCATCCTTGTTATCCAGCGCACATAGCGAGTCGTTCGCCAAGACGTGGCCCTTCGGGGAGCAGGGCTGAGCTCCAGTAATGGGACAGGCACCGCTTTCGCCCAGATCAACGTTTCCGCACTTGCTGCTGAGCGAGGCGTTAGGGTCGAGACAATAGTCCGAAGCTCCCATCAACGACACTCGACGGACAGATCGGCAGTCACACCCGTACTCCAAGCTTGAACTGCTCGACCCTGAGCCCATGCTCCAGCTCCCACTTCCGCTGTCGTCTCCACTGCTTCCACTGACAGAATTTCCCGCCCCTCCACTGCTAGAGCCGCTGTTGCCATCAGAGCTGCCGTCAACACTAGAGGAGGCTTTTGAACCTTGCAGAGATCCGGCAGAAGATGAATCCGTCGAATTCGACTGCGTAAACGACGGGGACCGAGTCGACCGAGTCGTCATCGCTGGCATTGCCTGGGGATTTCCGAAGAACGCGGGTCCTGCAGCAAATTGACTCGAAACGTTGTCCAGGAATGTCGTCACTGCTAGCAGAAGTCCAATTAACAGCGCAAGCTGCCGACACCCCTTGTGCGCCATTGAAGACGATGATGTAACGACGGCGGTGGAAATTTCAATGTGAACCGAGGAAGTCGAGCTCTAGTTTCCATGCACAAGCAGCATCAACTCCCATCACAGTTCTGTTCCTAGCAATACGAAGCTTCTCCATCACTTCAGTCGAGCAGGTTTCCTCGCAAACTTCGATGTTCACTTCAACTTACGTGTGTGGTGCACGTCATACAATTTCGGTCGCGCGAAGGTCGTTCAAACTAGTTTGTGCATGAACGGGCCAAGTGGTCAGCTTCCACTTGCTTTTTGTAAGTTGCATATTGACTGCAAGTTGTTGTTGAACCTATGACACTGAAGCGCGGGACCTTGTCACTCTTTTTTTTTCTCCCATACTCTTTGCAAGACATATTCCATCAGCTGTTTAGCCGTCGTGCTCTGGTCCTTTTTCTTAGTGCTGACCAGAAGGCCGCGAAGGTGGCGAAGGAAGCACACGCAAATCTTTCCTCCCGTTAGACCCCAGCAGCAGACGAAAAGCTCAACATGGTACACAGTATGGCTACATCTCTCGCTCCTGAGCTTACACCGACTGACTCACTATCTCTCTCAACAGCACCCGCGGGACGACGAGCGCGGCAAAATGGAGGCGCTACTGCACCAGATCGTACTGGAAGAGCAGCAGAAAATGGTCCAGTTGGGCTTCGTGGAGACCTGCATCCCATCGCCCGACAGCCCCGCGCGTTGCAGCGTCTTCATGAGTGCGAACTGGCACATCTGCCGTCGTCTGTTGCTCGTCATTGTGAGTGGAAACGGTATTCAGCCTGGAATCTGGAGCCGTTCGCTGGTTCTGGAGGCTACGGAGAACCCGAATCAATACCGGTCAGGCTCTATGCTTCCTTACCTGCATACGGCACTGTCCAAGGGCTACGGCGTTGTGGTTATGAACCCTAGCACCAATACAGTCAGTGTTGGAAGCGAGAAGATCCCTATTCCGTATTCGAGCACGCCAGAGCTACATGTCCGATACGTGTGGGAGACGTATGGCGTTCGAGCCTCGTGCTCGCAGGTCTACATTGCGGCCTATGGACGAGGAGGGTCTTTAACGAAGCACTTGGTCTGCACGCAGCCACTACTAAGGGCGAAACTCGCAGCCATTGCGTTTATTGAATCCAGCCACCGTATCGAAGCGGACGATACGCAGGAAGTGAGGGGTCTTCTGGGCACGAGAGCGATCAATTGGCAGCGATCGAAGGAGAGTCCCGGAACGCAGTTGCAGGACTGTACGCAGCTGGGATGTCTGAGCTTGTCCGCCGGAGAACCGACGTCCCCGGCGGAGCAGAAGTCGTCCAACACGGCGTGGACGATTGCTGCGAGTATGGACACTGTCTTCGCATTTTTCGACAGTGCGAGGGGATCGATGCCGGACGAACCGGCGGAGGATGAACTGATGGACGAAATGAGTCGGCTCTCCCAGTACGCATACGCTGGGGCTGCAGCGATGTCGTCCGTGCCGCATCAACGGGAGCACATGGAGGACGCTGAGTTTCATGTCGAGGAGGACTCGACCAATGTGGGCAACCACCTTGGCAGTCGCACCAACAGCACGCGTAGTTCCCGCCGTAGTATGGTGATTTCGACGTCCATGAGCGTGAACGACTTCGATCTGCTGTCTGTGGTCGGTAAAGGCGCGTACGGCAAGGTGTTTCTGGCGAAGAAGAAGCACGGAAAGAATGCCGGCCGTGTGTACGCGATGAAAGTGCTACGCAAGCAGGACGTGTTCAAGAAGAAGCAGGTCGAGCACACCAAGTCGGAGCAGCGGATTCTGAAGCACGTGGAGCATCCGTTTGTGGTGCGACTGCGCTATGCGTTCCAGAACCACCAGAAACTGTACCTGGTAATGGACTATTACTCTGGCGGCTCGCTGTTTGTGCACTTGCGGAAAGAGAAGCGCTTCACGGAGCAGCGGGCTTGCTTCTACGCGGCAGAGCTGGTGCTGTCGTTATCGCATTTGCACAACATGCACATTATGTATCGGGACCTGAAGCTGGAAAATATTCTCATGGATAGCGAAGGACACGTTGCTATCACCGATTTCGGTTTGTCGAAGGAGGATGACGAAGGCTCCACTTTTGTCGGCACTCCCGAGTACTTGGCGCCGGAATTGCTTTGTAGTCAACGGACAGCCACTTCGTACGGCAACACAGTTGACTGGTGGAGCTATGGAGTGTTAGTGTACGAGATGATCCAGGGACACACGCCGTTTTGGGACAAGAACCGTCGTCAAATGTTCCAAAACATCTTGAGCAAGGAGCCGACGTACCCTCCTGAACATTTTTCGCCCACTGCCACAGATTTCCTGCAGCGGTTGCTGGTCAAGAACCCGCGGCAACGAATGGGCTGTGGTGCTGATGGCGCGTTGGAAATTATGGGGCATCCGTGGTTCGAGGGCGTGGATTGGGACGCACTTCTGAATCGACGAATGGAGCCGCCATTTAAACCGGTAACGAAAGATATTCATGGCAGCCGAGCACGAACAAGCAGCGCAGCACTGAATGCGAACTTGCAGTATGTTCCGAACATCTTCAAGCAGCAGGAAGTTGCGGATTCCCCCGTGGTGAGTGTGTTGGGCTCGTCGACGGGATCGGGGATCATGGCGATGCACTTTGACGACTTCAGCTACATGGGCAGTGACATCATCGGCTCACGACGTACGTCTGTTTTCCGTGACAGTGACATCAAGATGGAGTTGGGCGAGTAGGCGCTGCTTTCGACTGCTGATGTACACCAAAGACCATATCACAGGAGCTTCAACCGTCCGGTAGTTGCATTGCTCCACAGCCTCCGAATCCGCCACACTCGACTGCTTTGCAGAGGCGGAGGGAGGGAGGCTCCCGGCACTACGCACCCTCAAGCTATGCCAGAAGTTCGTACTGAGCCAGAGCGGATCCCATCACGTGAAATACTGTGCAGCATATTTCTCGCTTAACGGAGCAGTGTGCTCCTTGTGCGTTTGCATCAATAGTTCCGAGAGTAAAGTAAGCAAGACTGTAAGGCGACTCGACGCGAAGAGTGCTGCAGGGGTAGCGGATAGCTGCACGATGTCGTCCAAGCTTCGACTCTAAGACATTAATCCATTCTCTGTTGACATCTCACGACGGACAAAAATGACAAAATGCATGGAGATTCTCATTCGTTTTTTCTTTTCTTCTTCTACCTGCTGAGACCATAACGAACCGCAAGCACTAGCGCTTACGGAACGACCTCGAGACCCATGGACTTAGCCGATCCAATGAGCGTCTTGCAGATGGACTGGAGCTCGATGTAGTCCACCAGCTCGTCCTGCTGCTTGACCTTCGCGATCTCGTAGATCTGGCGAAGATGCACGGTGCCCGCCGTCTGCTGACCAGGTGTGGCCGAGCCTGACGTGATGCCTGCTGCCTTCTTGAGGAACCACGATGCAGGCGGTGTCTTGGTGGCGAACGTGAACGTGCGGTCCGTGAAGGCCGTGAGCACCACGGGAACGGGAATGTTCTCCGTCATCTTGGACGTGCGCTCGTTGAAGGCCTTGCAGAACTCCATCATGTTAACACCCAGAGGACCCAGAGCCTGACCAATGGCAGGCGACGGACTCGCCTTGCCTGCGAGCACACGGAGTCGGACCACGCCCTTGACTGCAGCAGACATGTTTGCACTGGGATAAATTGACGAGGAAAGAACGGTGTAAGGTGAAACCTGCGTGGGTAAATAGGGAAAACAAGGGGTTAGCAGATATACACGTTACTAAGCGCTGTAAAGTGCTGTGGCAGGAGCTGCAGCAGCGACAAGAGCACACGAAGACGTACCGTGTGCGCACGATGCGAGACTTTGAGTGGCGACCGCACAATTAAAGGGCTTGTAATAAAAGTGGAAATAGAGAGATATGATTGGCGAATAATAGATGGTATTCTAACAGACACTTCAACAAGGAAAACAGCAATCTATTGTCTTGTAGCTCTTTTACCATTCCTATTTGCACTGTCGAACGCTCTCAGCAAACTCACCGATGACTTTGACGGACCATGGGCGAAGTTTATTCTTGAGTTCCTGCTTGAGTCCCATCGTGCTGGCGTTCGAGTCGCCATCCCCGTCGTAGTATCCTTCGTAAAAGGCGAGGTGGCCACCGCTCTTGGTCGTGCACAAAATGAGATTGTCGTTGGCTTCTATCATTTCTTTCGCTGGCAGTGACGTGGCCACACTGATGGGATCATCTTCCGCGTTCAGACAGAGGAGAGGTACAGTAACCTTGGGCAATCGGGTGATGCAGGAGCCGTCGTGGTAGAACTCGTCCACGCTCTTGTAGTTAAAGTGCTTGATCGTGAACAGTTCGTCGAACTCGGAGACTTTCTTGACATTCTGAAGTGCCTCCAAGTCCAGCCCCGGGTAGTCGCGGAACACCTCGTGCGCGTTACTGCGGTTGAAAAAGAGGTCCCTCAGCCCTGCACTCAGCGCACGGCTGTAGGTAAGCCGGTTGAACAGTGGACCCTCGATATTCTTTGAGCACTTGTGCATGTCAAATGGGTTTCCAACTGAAATTGCCGCAGTCAGTCGAGTTTGATTTCCTTCTTCCCCAAGATATTTCACCAGAACGTTCGAACCCATCGAAAAGCCCAAGCCGATAAACGCTTCGCTTGCAAAATTGTACTTATCCGTCAGATATCTGGCCACGAACCGCAAGTCGTCGGTGTACGCGATACAGAAGAGGTGTGGTGTCCGCAGTGGAGTGTTCTGGCATCCCCGTGAATTTAGCACCACGCACTGCCAGCCGAGACTGTTGAGTCTCTCGACAGCGCTGCGAATGTAATGTTCACCGCTGCCACCCGTCAGACCTGGTAGGATTAACGCTGTCTTCACATTTGCATCAATTCTCTGCTCCGTCGTGCCCTTGGCATCCGTTGTAGTTGATGGTAATAACGCCCAATCCAACGACACGACGCCTCCGTCAGGCATGTCCAGAAGCTGGCGCTCGTACCTGATAGCTGGTGTAGGCTCCATCTCGTTAGCCCACGACAGTTGCAGAGTCTGCAAGTGGCCGTTAAATAAATACCACAGTGGATAGAACTTCTTCGTCACGAGATGCTCGCATTTGGCCAGCAAACGCTCATTCTTGGGAGTGGACTTGAACACAAGTTTTGGTGTCTCAGCTGTGAGCTTGTAGTGCGCTGCCACGAGTAAAGCCAGGATCCTAGGAGCGAATGCCAGAGCACAGAGCGCCACAGCCAATGCTGTGGTCGGAGCAGTTGCAAGTTCGGTTGGGTTTGACATTGAATGGTTTGATCCTTTCCGAGCCGCTGCCAATTACCTAGTGCATCATGTGCTGCTCCCATTCCAGTACATTGATGACCTGATACAATATATGTAGCTTACACAAATTTACACACGTAAAAGCAGGACTACTTTGTAAACTCAAATAGAAGACCAGTAGTCTCTCTAAAAGACTACTTTGTGTGGTCCACACAAATCAACACACGTGATGACGGAAGTGGCCCAGCACTCGTTATTTTGGAGAACGTATTACAGGTGTCCCCGTATCTACTGTACCTTCATCCGTGTTGAAGTTGCCTCTAAACAGTATGATTACCTACAGTATTGGCCCTGTCACACATTATATTTAGTTCTTGTAGGACCTCCCAAAGCAGCTATAACTGGTTGTCACTATGCTTATAGTGGATTTTAGTATCCTCATTGATTGGTGTGTGGCTAGCTAGCTTCTTTACTACAATGAACTTCACTTCGCCATTTAACGGCTACACCAAACAACTCTTCTACTTCTTCACCTTGCTACCAGCTAACCTCGCCATAGGTTATGAGCCCAAGACAAGCCTCAAGCGACGACTTCCCACGACTCATTGCCGCCGAGAATTTCGACGTGTGGAAGACTCGCGTGTGCGCAGCACTCGATGGCAAGCACCTGCTCGGCTACGTGAAGCAGCTCGACTACGATGTTGTGTCAGAAGAAGAGAGTGAACAGAGCGCTAGCCACATGCCCGACGTCGATGGCCCTCCGGCCAAGGTCACCAAGGATGCTGAAGTCGACTCTGACGCTCGGACTCTGATGATGACTCTGGAGCCAGCTCAGATGGGTCGATCAAGCGCAAAGACCTTCCAGCCGTCCGACCATCCACCTCGCGTGAAGCTCGCCGAGCACGTAAGCTCACCAAGAAAGAGAAGCCTCAGCCTCTTAGCCAACGTGAGCGCCGTAGCCAAGAAGCCAAGACCAAGGCCTTCTTGATGAAGATGATGGACAACATGCACGTGTGGCTAGTCAAGGATCTCACGGCTTCCTACGAGATATTCAACTACATCTGCCAGAAGTATGAGGGGACAGCCTTTCACGGTGACCCATACTTCATCCAACACTAATTGATGGAGATCAAGTATGAGGAAGGCTCTGACTTGACCGAATTCTTTCTCAAACTTGAGAACGCGATGAAAGCCGCGTCAGAAGCCACCGAGTCGGTGATGACCGAGGGACAGAAGTCTATCTACCTGTTCCATTCGATGCCCAAGTCATGGAAGGA